>JADRCD010213797.1:34652-48654 GCA_019843815.1 Montemys delectorum
TCTCTCTCTCTCTCTCTCTCTCTCTCTCTCTCTCTCTCTCTCTCTCTTTTACTTTCTGGAATCTCATTCTGAAAATTCAGTCTCTTGTATTCCTGCCTCAAGATCACCTGTCACCTAGTTCTGAAGCTTATTCCCAAGGGAGAGCCCACAGCTTCTGTGCATGTCCAGTGCCTTTTCTAATTGGCAGATGCTCATGTTGCAGTTCTCATGATTGGGGAATAGTATGAGCAGCCATCATTAATCAAGGGAGGCTGCTGTAGCCAGGTGAACTCACTTGTGTGACTAATGAGTAACAGATGTTCCTTCGGCACGAGGAGTATCATACTAGGAAACTCTTCTTTACCTTCAACCAGGAGTTTCTTTGTAAATTGTGGAATCTTTTTCTCGGAGAAAGGATAAATAGATCATGCAAGAGAGTATCACTATTTATTCAAAAAAGTGATTCCAAAAACTATTACCTAACCTCTCAACTGGGTTTCTGAGGATAACAGGCATTTTACTGGTGGAGGAAGCTAGTATGATAAGGAGGGAATTGGATATTAGAAAAGAAACAACTTATTTGGAGGAGACTTACTCAAGCTCAACTCACATTGATTCCTTGAAGTAAGAGTAGGGGCAAAGGCTTTCCAGTTCCTTCCTTCAATCATCTCTTTCTTTCTTCCTCTCTTTCTTCATCCCTTTCTTTCTTTCTTCTTTTGTTCTTTCTCTTCCTTTTATCATAAAGTAACTTGTTTGTGCTATTTCTGACTTTTCTATAAATTAATTATTTTATTTATTTACATCCCTAATATTGCCCTCACCTGGTTCCCCTCTCAGAGTTCTTTCCCCCTCTCTGACACAATGACAATGACAATGACAAAGGTTCTTACACAACCATAAGACAAAATTAGAATGCCTCCTGTACATTGTATTTTTCATATGAATCTCTTCTTCTGAAATTCTAATCATAAATCTTACTGCAGGGACAGTGACATAAGGCATATTTGGAAGCAAGATCTAAAGTTCCACTTTAATTCCCATGTAACTATGAAAAGAATAGAGGATAATTGACTCTGACCCAACTTAGTGCAATGATGGGATGTATCCTTGATATCCAGTCTTATTTCCTGTAGTCCCTAGTCTCTCCCACTATAGTTCACACAAATCAACCACTTTCCTGAATCCTGCAAAGGTAGTTTGTAAAAGAAATATTAAATCGGGTGGTAGTAGCACACGTCTTTAATCCTAGCACTTGGGAGGCAGAGGCAGGGTGATTTCTGAGTTTGAGGCCAGCCTGGTCTACAAAGTAAGCTCTAGGACAACCAGGGCTATACAGAGAAACCCTGTCTCAAAAAACAAACAAACAAACAAACAAAAAAGATAGAAATATTAAGACATATATCTTGATTGAGGAGAAAGTACCTTTTACCTTTCTTGTTTAACATGTATAAGACTAGGAAGAGATTTCAGACTGAAAACACTAGATCTAGTCATCAGAGGAATCCAGATGAAAATCCTGAGCCCAGCACAATCTAGTCCATAACTACAGCATCTGTGAAGGCTTGAATATACTTGTTCCATGAGAAGTGGCACTATTAGGAGGTGTCCCTGTGGCAGTATGACGTTCTATGCTTAGGCTCTGCCAAGTATGAAAGAAAACTCTCTTCCAGGTTGCATAAAGAAAAGTAGTCTCCTTCTGCCTGCATTTAAGTGAAGATGTAGAACTCATAGCTCCTCTAGCACCATATCTGCATGCCTGCTCTCATGCTTCTCACCATGATGATAATGTATTAAGCCTCTGAAAATGTAAGTGAGCCCCATTTAAATGGTTTTCTTTATAAGAGCTGCCTTTAAAGCCGGGCAGTGGTGGTGCATTCCTTTAATCCTAGCAACTGGGAGGCAGAGGCAGGTGGATTTCTGAGTTTGTGGCCAGACTGGTCTACAGAGTGAGTTCCAGGACAGCCAGGGCTACCCAGAGAAACCCTGTCTCGAAAAAACCAAAAAAAAAAAAAAAAAAAAGGAAAAAAGAGTTGCCTTTATTAGGGTGTCTCTTCATAGCATTGGAAACCCATAATGTCTTTCTTCATAACAATGAAAACAGTTGATTCTGGTTATCTGGTTCTGGTTATATGGAGCTAAGAAATTTGCAGTGACTAGAAGACACTAGAATCACTGAGGTGAAAACTTCTGGGAAGTATTTTCTAAGAGCAAAAAGGAAACCATGTTCCATATGTAGAACTCTTACTGGAAGCTAGGTGGTACTTGCTTTGAAGGTATGAAGGAGTTATGGAAATACACTGAGCCTTGGCATGTTGAGATTCCAGAAATGAAGGTACAGTTCACGGCCCAGGACTCAAGGGGTCATTCAAAGAAATTGAGGCTTACTACCATGAGGAGAACCTATGAGAGGTTATTGATGAAGCCTAGCTGTACCAGAAGACTCCAGCATATTGGAGAGGCCAGTACCATGGGATGACTACCAAGAACAATAGTAACAGGGGAGTTGAATCTACCAGAGACTAGAATACCACAGAGAGCAGTGCTGGAGAAGTGACCCAAACCCTTTGGAGGATCCCAGAAGATCATGTGTGGATCCCAGACATTAGAACAAGAAGCTGTGAAGTTGAAATTACCTTAAGGACCCTCAGATGTTACACATGCCAGAGCCCTTGCATACCTGCCGAAGGATGCTGCTAGCAATGAATGGAACCACCTAAGAGAAAGTATTGTCTTGCAGTCAACAAAGTTAAAAGGAGATAGACAGAATGCATGGAGGTACAAAGTTTGGAGTTTGCCCAGTTGGTTTTTGGTATTGCTTTGGCCCAGTATTTCCTCATTATGGAAACAGTTGATTCTGGTTATCTGGAGCTTTGAAATGGTGATGTATGTCCTATGATGTTGGAAGTATGTGATTTGTTTTTTTATTTTGACAGCATATACTACCATATTCTCCACATTCATCTTAATTAATAGAAACAGATGTAATCATTAAATACATGAGCTAAGAACTTTAAAGCACAAAGACCCTGTCAGACACAAAATAATCTGTCAAAAATTTTATAAGAACAGCAATGTTCACATTAAAATAGCCTGTCCTTGTTTTTACTTTCTTTGGCTTCTAATTTTCAAACTTCAAAAAGTACAATTTTTATATAACTGGCACTTTAGTTTGGTTTCTATCATGGTAAAGTTTCTACCATGACCAAAAGAAACTTGAGAATGAAAGTATTTATTTGGCTTATATATCTTTGGTCCCGATTCCACTGAAGAAATCAGGATATGAACTTGTCAGGAATTGAAGGAGAAGCCATGGAAGAGTGTTGCTTAATGGCTTGACCTCCATGCCTTACAGAGCCTTCTTTATCCAACTAAGGGGCACCAGGTCAGGGAGGGTATTATCTATAAAGACTTTGGGTCCTGTGTGAGTTACAGTTCTATTGCTGTGAGGAGACATCATGACCAAGGCAACTCTTAAAAAATAAAGCATTGAATTGGGAAATTCATTGTGCTTTTAGACATTTATTTCATGTAGACACTCATGGTAGTAGAACAGTAGCCTAGAACTGTACATCCTTATCCCCAGGCAGAAGTCAGAGAGACACTAGACTTGGCATGGGATTTTGAACTCCAAAATCCTCAGTCACTATTACTCTAATAAGTTCATGCTTGTACAAGGCCAAAACTGCTAATCTTTCTGATCTTTTTCAAACAGTTCTACGTCCAGGTGACTTAGCAATCAATTATATGAGCCTATGGGGGTCATTCTGATTCAAACCACCACAGGCATACAATATTAATCATAAATAATAATAATAATAATAATAATAATAATAATAATAATAGCTCTACAAACATGCCTACAGGTCAAATAGATAAATGTGATTCCTCAGTTTAGATTCTTTCTTCCCAGGTATGAATCAGGGTGACAAAAACAACCATCATATCTTACTAAAATATGTTCAACTGTAATTCCTCATACATTATTTTAAATAAATGGACTGAAGGAGGTACAGAAATGAGTAAGCAACTGCATGAGTGACTTAACTATCCTAATATATTTCCACTACTTTGCTTTGGAGTTGTTGCAAGTCTAACACATCCAGCAGGAACAAGAGGAGAGGCCCTTGGTCCTGTGAAGGCTCTATGCCCCAGTGTAGGGGAATGCCAGGGCAGTGTGTGTGTTTGTATGTACTTGTGTGAGTAGATGGGGAATCACCCTCATAGAAGCAGTAGGAGGGGGAATGTATGGGGGCTTCCAAGAGAAAGAGAAAGAAGATAACATTTAAAATGTAAATAAAGAAAATATCCATGGATGCTGGCAAATGCTGGCTGACAGGAGCTTGATATAGCTCTCTCCTGAAAAGCTCTGACAGTACCTGACTAATATAGAAGTAGAGGCTCACAGTCATCCACTGGACTGAGTACAGGGTCCCCAATGAAGGAGCTAGAGAAAGGACCCAAGGAGCTGAAGGATTTGCAGCCGCTTAGAACAAACAACAATATGAACTACCCAGTACCCTCAGAGCTCCCAGGGACTAAACCACCAACCAAAGAGTACACATGGTGGGATTAATGGCTCCACCAGCATATGTAGCAGAGATGACCAAGTTGGTCACCAATGGGAGGAGAGGCCCTTGGCCCTGTGAAGTTTCTATGCCCCAGTGTAGGGGAATGCCAGGGCCAGGAAGCAGGAGAGAGTGGGTTGATTGGAGGGGGCGGGGGAGGGCTGGCTTTTTGTTTGTTTATTTGTTTTCATTTTTGTTTTTGTTTTTATTTTATTTTATTTTATTCTTTTCTTCAGAGAGGAAACTGGGAAAGGAGATACCATATGACATGGAAATAAAGAAAATATCTAATTAAAAAAATAATTACTTTATATTTTATTTTCTTGAGGTGGGGTCTTAGTACACAGGTTGTCTTGGAACTTTCTTTGTAAGACCAGACTGGCCTGGAACTCAGCTATGTGCCTGGCTCTGCCTCCCAAGTTGCACTGATTAAAGATGTTTAACACCACACCTGGCTGAGTTAATTTTGAAGGTTAGCACACAATGTGATAGGTTTTGTTATTGCTTTTTCATAATATGCCTAATTCATTATAATTTGTTTTTAATCATGCTCTCCCTTCTTGTACACCCCCTTTCTGGCTCCCTTTCTTCCACCTAAATCTTCGTCCTTTGTGCTTTAGAATGATATGACTTTAAACAGGACAGATGCTGAGGCTGGGAGTAGAAGGAGTGGAGATTGAGACAGAGTGATCTCTGTACTCCATGCCGGTCCTGAGCTCATTGTAACCCTTCTGCTTCAGCCTCCCCACATGCATAGCCACTTTTGGCTTTGAATCAAGAAAAATAAAGATTAAAAAAATAAAAATAAATAAAAAAGAAAATATCCAATAATAATAATAATAATAATAATAATAATAATAATAAATATAATAATAATAATAATAATAATAATAATAATAATAATAATAAAGATTTACATAGAATGATAGGCATGAGGATTGCAAGTGGCACAGAGCTGTAGTTGATTTGAAGGATTCACTGATGATGGCAGCAGTCCCTCCTCTGGCCTAATGGACAGATGTAATTCTCCCTAGACCTGAAGTTCTCAGACAAGCCCCACCCTTCACTCTGTCCTCTGCACCCTCCATCTACTAGGCTGCATTTGGTAACTTTTGCAGTCCTCACTGTGAGACTGGAAACTGGGGCCATATGTCCATGGGAATGCCTACCAGACTTTAACTGTGTTTACTTCAGAAACTATAAAAGAAACATTTCTCATCACCTATCCATTTTTCACTCCATTGTCTCAAACATACAAACTCTCCTTCCTTTCTCTTTCAGTAAGTCCATCGCTCTGCTGTCTCTCTTCTGAGTTTTCCTTTATTTCATTCCTGTATCTCCATGATTCATATCCTCATTCTCTCTTTCTCTCTTTCTCTCTTCTCTCTCTCTCTCTCTCTCTCTCTCTCTCTCTCTCTCTCTCTCTCTTGCCTCCTCTCCCTCTGGGAATCTTGTTGATCTTATAGTACCCCTCAAAATTGAATGGAAACAGGAAAAACCTTTCTCTATGGACAGATTACCAAAGATGTAGGAAATCCCCAATAGTACAGAATACACTTCAGAACCTCTGGAAATGCACAAAAGGAGTCCAGAATGGTTGGGAAAACCTGACGATATTAAATCAAGTTCTCAGACACTGTGAGGAAGGATTACAGGAATAGCAAAGCTATTAATACTCAGATATTTAAAAGAGAGTGTTATTCATTTGTAAAATTATAACAAGGTTTTTTAAATGTCTCAAAGTTACCTAAGTCTGCACTTGCTCATTCATTCACAGGTTGATAAGCAGATGACAGCTAACACCCACATATGCCACTTACTACAGAAATTTCTTCAAAGATGAATGGGGTAAAATTCATGTCTTTGAGTACCTGATGCAGACTAGAAACAAGACAGTTTTGAGACAGTTCCATGTACCATTGTGCAGAAGGATGATAATGCTTAGACAAGAAGGAGGAGTTCAGAGCAAGTATTTGGAAGCCTAGAATTCTCTGGGAAGAAGAGGAAGAAAGAAAGGGAGAAAACATATAGATAGGAAGAAAAGGAGGAGAAACTCACTAACTTCCAAGCTGCAATTGTCCACAGGAAAACTTAAAATATAAGATGAGTTAGAGCATGGCAAGAATCTTCTTCATACTGGACTAATATAACAGAGAAGACAAGGCCCCAGCACTGCGGGGAGAGAATTCATTTCAGAATTTTTGGATATTTGTTTATAGGCAATCTCGCTACAATAGGAATCAAAAGGGTTTTAGAAAACTTGAGGTGATAGCCAGGCACAGTAGTTTATGCCTGTAATCATAGCACTTAGAAAGTTTGAGCAGGATCCGATATATGAGGCTAGACAAGGCTGTAAAATAAGTTCCATGCAACCCTCACGAACATGCCAAAAATGTATTTCAAAATATAATAATAAAATAGGAATAATGATACTATTGCAAAACATTATGCAGTTAATGTTTTCCCCATTATTATGATGGTACTAATTTTCTTTTCAATATTTTCATCCCAAGTAAAAAGAAAAAGGAGAACTGAGTATATTAATAGAGAAAACTTCTAAAATCCAAAGAGAATATATCCATAATACACACAGAGGTTTCTATCACACCTCTGACAGAAGATCTCTCTCAGTTTATATGTATTTGTATGTGTGTGCATGTTTGTGTGTATGTATGTGTATGATAATGAGAGATTTAAACCGTTAAAATGGGATTGAACAGAGGACTCAACCTATTACAACAGGATACTTACAACAGTAAAATTTCTAGTAGTTTCTAAAGATTAAATCTTAAGAAAGTTTTAAAAATATATAAATTCCTACTAATAAGATAGAATAATATTTCAATAAAAGGATGTATATATATGCATACATATGCATATTTAATTCTGAAAGAGATTATGAAACTGTCTATTAAAATATGCTGCTACTAAGCCACTAGGATCATAATATTATCAGATTTTTCTTCTGTAAATAAACAGGCTAGGTCTAAGTTTTGTATAAAAATTTAAAACACAAAATTCAAAGCCTTAAGAGTAGGCAGAACTGCTTGCTTGCTGATTATCAAGACTGATGTATTACTCGATTTTTGTTCATTTAAAATACTTTGATTAATCTTATTGAAAGCAAGAGTAAGAGAAGAATTTTATAGTACATACAAAGTCTCGTATAGAGAATATGTGAACAGGTATCATGGGTCAGAAAATGTACTGTCAGGAATTTACACTATAGCTATATTATGGTTTAAATAAAAACATCTGCCCTCAGGTTTATTTGCTGGTACCTTGATCCCCAAAGACAATGTCAGGAGACTGCTCCACACATATTTCTTCTCACTGTGCTTCCAGGTGGCTCCCTGTAGGGAATAGTATGCCACTTTCTGGTCCCATGCTGCAGGTGAATGTGGCTAATCATGCTGCCAATCAAATCTGTCTAGTACTAGATGGCAGAAGTGCTGTCAGTAGAGAGTAGGCCTCATTCTATTACTGCAAAGAGGCCAACTGACCTTCCCGTGAAAAAGTAGCTGGGAACATGAGATAATTACCATTATCTCTCCATCATGAATCACCTAAAGACAGAACCTGTGATCAACCTGGACACCTATGACTTCACTAAGAGACAAAGCTACTTGGAATCGAGCACTCAGACAAGGCAAAGATCTATGTCACTAGCTAACAGCTCATCTCTGCCCCGATCACTCAGTCCCTCTACCACGCCATTTGGAATAGAGAGATGAGGTCTGACACAACAATTGGCTTTTCACAATTGTTAACATACATGTTAGCAAAGAACTGATTAAAAATAGGCCCATATGTTTGTGGGCTGTCAACTCAAATACATTTTTTTAGCCAGTCTCATTCTTGGCTATATTGTCATATGGGAGGGAAAAACCTTGTAGATATGTAAGTACATTTAAATTTTCTTTCTAAATCTTGTTTTTACTGTATAGTTTTCAAGATAGCCTGATAAACTAATAGCTTTACAAAGTATTAAAATAAGTCATACCATAGTTATTGGGGTGTTTTTATACTTTCTAAGTTCATTATTAATACCTCATACTTCAGAAACAGCTGAGAATGTCCAAGACAGCAGCAGACTAATGTGGCAGAAGTTCATGGAAGATCTGGGGACAGAGTTCAAAAGAAGTTAGCTTTTAACTCATAACCATACAACAAATGTTTAAAGATACCTAATTAGCTAGGAGAGATTTAAGAAATGTTCACAAGAGAATCCAGAAGATCTCAGATTTGGGTGCTTCTCTGAGTTTATTACAAGACTTTCCAATTATTCTAAAATTTAAAGTTATATTAGATGAGGTAGCTCACCCTTGCAACCTCAGCAGTGAAACGGCTGATGCAGGAGGATCACCAGGATGTTGAGGAAAACCTATACTACATGCATAGTTAGTTTCAAGCTAGCTTCAATTGTAATTTAAGACTGTTTAAAAATACTCAGAAAAAATATTTACTAAGTCCTATACAGATTAGGTTGAAGAGGAACACAAAGAATGAATAGTTATAGGCAGTTAATTATATTCTTCCAAACAGCAAACCATTCCTCCCCACATTTCATCATATTACCCTGGTTCTCCCCAACATTTTTCCATGAGTGTAAACTCAACATTCTTTTTACAACTGCAACATTTTCCTCTGGGCTCAGAAAGAAACACCATGCACCCCAAAGCAATCCCATGGTGGAATTTGCAGAGGGTCCATATGTAAGGGTTACAAGCTAGAATTGTCATATCTCCAGATGGAAGAGAGGGTAAGAGACATGCTAGAAGTATTTGAACAAAGGAGAACTGCAAAACTAGAAAGAGGGGATAGGATCATTCTCTATGGATTGTTCCCATGGCTGACTCTACTCTTGAGTGCAGTGTTTAGAGACTCCCACAAGGTGTAATGACAGGCATCTGCAGGATTCATCCATGATGAAGATAAAAATCTGTGTTTCTTCTACTGTGCTCCTATGCATTTTCTTGGAACATTTTTGTTTAAGTGGACATGTTTAAGTGTACCCTTATCACCCCAGGCCATGGGAGGCTGAGGCAAAAGGATTGCTGTAGGATAAAGGGCAGAGTGACTGTGTAGAGAGTACAAAATATTCAAGGCAAAAAGGAATAAATAAACTTGTTTCAAAAGCAAATTACAAAAAGAGCATTATGAAATCAATAGCACAGGGGAAATAGTATCAGAAATTTAAAAATAACCCCCATTGATCCCCTTTATTGAACTCTGTTAGTTTGTATTTACTTTCTAAGTGGAAAAGACAGAAAGCTAAACCCCTTGATGTGTCCCCAAGCAGATAACAGATACTGATAACAGCCCAAAGCCTACCAACAAGGCCACAGTCTTATCTCT
The DNA here is from genome assembly GCA_019843815.1 of Montemys delectorum. Lineage (NCBI taxonomy): Eukaryota > Metazoa > Chordata > Mammalia > Rodentia > Muridae > Montemys > Montemys delectorum. The sequence continues at coordinate 44,555 of JADRCD010213797.1, forward strand.
GCCAGATGAATTATTCACTATTTCAGCCTTTCTCAACACTGGGATATGGAAAAAAGGTGAACTCCAACAGTCAGTGCAGCACTTGTGAGGTCAGCCAAACACTTATCTTCAGAGCAACAGAGGAACGTTAATTTTACAAGGTCCTCTGCTGGAATCGCCTTCAATGGAAACCAACCAGGACCTTATCAGCCAAAGAGATCAGCCTTGGAACTGTGAGAGAATGAGCTTGTCTTGAAAAGAATGAGTTCAGGCTGGGAAAGGCATAGATTTTACTGCAGTGGGTTTGCAGTTTCATATATGCAGCTATCTACAATCCCTGTGTGAACAATGCTTTCTTCTTTCTTTATTGCATTAAAATGTGATGTGTGTATACACACACACACACACACACACACACACACACACATACACACACACAATGTTTTGATGTGTGTGCACACATATGTGACAGTGCATGTATCTATGCATCTAAGTCCTGGGGAGATTTGTGTATGACATTAGGTATCTTCCCTTATTGCTCTTCACATTTTTAATTGAGACAGTGTCGCTCAGTGGAAACCCAGAGCTCAAAAATCTGGATAGCCAAATTGTTATGGGGATTCAATCTTTGTTTCCCAAGCTGGAATTAGAGGTGAGTCAATAGACCTGCTAGCCACTTAAAAGGATGCTGTGAATCTGAACCTAGACCTTTAAGAGCATGTGACAAGTGCCTTACCCATTGATAGATTTCTCCCTAATTCTCCCAAACATTTTTCTGAGTCTCAACTTGACATTCTTTTAACAACTGTAACATTTTGTAAGAGACAACACACACTACATAGCTCACAACAACCCCATGGTGGAATTTGCAGAGATTCCATATGTACCATCTCTTCTTTCTGGGCATATGCCAATTCTACCTAGCTACATTTACATATGGACCCTTGGCTCTTTGAGAAGGAAACCAGTTCTTTTTTTCAGCCTCTCATTCCTTTTATTTCAATTGAATGTGATTTCCCACCTTGCTTTCTGTTTCTCTAATATTAGCAAAATCTGCTTGGAATAAACAGTTTATTTGACTTACAAGTTCACAATTGAAAATGCTTCTCTCAGCCTCTCATTCAACAACTTATATTATGCAATCCAGGCCCACCACCCTGGAAATTGTACTACTCACTGGAGGTTAGGAATCAGTCATCATTTAGCAAATAAAAACCTGCCTCACAAAGATGTCAACAAGCCAATCTGGTGAAGGCAGTTCCTCAGATAAGATTCTCTCTTTCCAGGTATATCAAGTTGGCAAACAAGATTAGCCAGCACACTGAAGAAGAAATAGTTGAATTGCTGAAGAATAAATTATTGAAACTACATTTTAATGCTTATTATATGAGTTTCCTCACTTGTGCTTTGGTTTAGAATTAAAATGAAAGTTACCTGAATGATATTTACAAAGCACAAGTATATCCTTCCCTTCTGTGTACTTATGTAAGCAAGATCACTCATTTAGCCTGAAAAATTCTGCCATGTTATAGAAACAATTAATATTGATAATTCAACAAGTGATTGAAATATTCATAGGTGAATGAACTTTGACTCCATTGAAAAATTGGCCATCATTGCTAATGAAAGACCCACAGAGCTGGGGAGACCCTCACTCAAGTCTCGGGATGACACAGCAACACAATAACTCACAAGAGACCAATCTTGATGCAACAGCATGAGGTTTATTCAGGGGGAGGAGGGGAAGCCAGTATACTGGGGACGAGCTGTAACCCTTGCAGGGGCAGAGGAGCTCGACCCGGAGCACAAGCAGTGAGGGGTATTTGAAGGGAAAAACCACAAACTAGGGGGGTGAGGGGGTGACCAAGGAAACATAACATAAAAACAATGGAAAATTCTAAAGGGACTCTACCCCTGATTGAGTCAAGGTCATAAGAAAAACATCCTACACACTCATTATTCACAAGAATGTGGTTTGGTCAATGCTATTCACTTTATGGCTGACCGTTCCCTGGAACCACCCAGATGGCTCATATTCTGCTTTTTGTTCTTGGACCTAGCTGGGGTGGGTCTTTGTGGCTGACAGGTTCCTGAAACTGGCTAGTCTACATTCTTGGCTTGTTACAGAGGTTTTCCATGCCCTTTTAGGTAAAGGTTATACATTATACATTACTACTAATACATTTCTATTAAATGTTCTTATTTTAAAATTCTAAAATTCTCCAGCCCTTCACTTTGACTTCTTCTATGTGAAATAATTCATCAAATGCAATAATGCTTATGTTACTTGACCAACTAAGAACTACAAATAAATGTAATGATAACTCAGGGAAAATATCCATTACTACTTAAAGTATATGGCTGTATGAAATTACTTGTAGAATATGTTAAAATATCACTTTTATTTACTTATTGCAATATTGTGAAAAACTGATTAACTGATTATGAAAAACCAATTAAAGTATATACTAAATTAAAATATATTACCTGGCAGATACCAAAGACAATTGTCAAAAATGACATTATTATTAGGTCTGCAAATGGAACCACCAAATATGGGAAAGTATGGCCCAGATATGAGAACTAAATATACAATCCAGTAAATTTCACAGAGCTAGGAAACTGGGTTATTAGCAATAAAATTGCTCAGAGAATGAAATTGACTAGGAATATAATAGTACTTGAAGTTCTAACATAGTAAAATTTCTAGGGTAATTTTTTCCTTCTCTATTTCAATGAGATACATGTAAGTTCTGTGGAAATTTAAGACTTCCCTGGAGTACAAAGATAGGCAAAGCAAGTTGATGTATAATTCAAGTACAGTGATTTTTGTAGCCCTGGCAAAAGGCCAAGTAAGTTGAGTCCTGAATTTCTCAGGTTCTCCTGAGCTTAGAAATAATCCTCAAAGTTTAGCTAAAATAACTGAAGTTTCAGAGGTAACAGAAATTCATTTTGATAGTAATGAGAAAGAGGCCATCATCTTCACTTCCATTCATCAGCTGAAATCTCTGCAGACCAAAATCTGTCTTGTTCATGAAAAGAAAGCATGTTAAGTGGTAAGAATAGGCTTGCTATGACCAGAAAGAAATATTAGTATCTAAGAGTCATCAACCCTACACCAAACAGAAGGCTAATATCCAAAATATGCAAATAACACAAGGTGTTAGACCTCCACAAACCAAATAACCCAATTAAAAAATGAAGTACAGAGCTAAAAAGAATTCTTGGTATCTCAAATGGCCAAGAAGCACTTAAAGAAGAACTTCAAGTCTCTGAAGAAGGAAATCGAAGAAGATCTCAGAAGATGGAAAGATCTCCCATGCTCATGGATTGGCAGGATTAATATAGTAAAAATGGCCATCTTACCGAAGGCAATCTACAGATTCAATGCAATCCCCATCAAAATTCCAACTCAATTCTTCACAGACTTAGAGCAATTTGCAAATTCATCTGGAATAACAAAAGACCTAGGATAGGCAAAACTATTCTCAACAATAAAGGAACCTCTGGTGGAATCACAATCTTGGACCTTAAGCTGTACTACAGAGCAATTGTGATAAAAACTGCATGGTATTGGTACAATGACAGACAGGTAGATCAATGGAACAGAATTGAAGACCCAGAAATGAACCCATGCACCTATGGTCACTTGATTTTTGACAAAGGAGCTAAAACCATACAGTGGAAAAAAGACAGCATTTTCAACAGATAATGCTGGCTCAACTGGCAGTCAACATGTAGAAAAATGCAAATCAACCCATTCCTTTCTCCTTGTACAAAGCTCAAGTCCAAGTGGATCAGGAATCTCCACATCAAACCAGATACATTGAAACTAATAGAAAGTAAAGTAGGGAAGAACCTCGAGCAAATAGGCACAGGGGAAATTTTCATAAAGAGAACCCCAATAGCTTCTGCTCTAAGATCAAGAATTGACAAATGGGACCTCATAAAGTTGCAAAGCTTCTGTAACGCAAAAGACACTGTCAATAGGACAAAACAGCAACCAACAAATTGGGAAAAGATCTTTACCAACCCTATATCTGATAGAGGGCTAATATCCAATGTATACAAAGAACTCAAGAAGTCAGTCTCCAGAGAACCAAATAACCCTATTAAAAAAT
>JADRCD010213799.1:0-19787 GCA_019843815.1 Montemys delectorum
TTTTTTTTTTAAAGGTTTATTTATTTATTATATGTAAGTACACTGTAGCTGTCTTTAGACATCCCAGAAGAGGGTGTCGGATCTCATTATGGATGGTTGTGAGCCACCATATGGTTGCTGGGATTTGAACTCAGGACCTCTGGAAGAGCAGTCAGTGCTTTTAACTGCCGAGCCATCTCTCCAGCACCTATTTTTATTTTTCGAGACAGAGTTTCTCTGTATAGCAATGGCTGTCCTGGAACTCACTCTGTAGACCAGGCTGGCTTCGAACTCAGAAATCTGCCTGCCTCTGTCTCCCAAGTGCTGGCATTAAAGGCAGGCGCCACCACTGCCTAACGACACCCATTTAAATTAACGTACATTTTGTCATGTAACTGTTACCTGTGGTCAGGTACCATCCATCTGTCTCCTTTTCTCAGGCTCCTTTCCCCACCTTCTTCTTTCCCAGAATCCTTTCTCCTCCTGATGCCCCATCTCTCTTTCCTGCCTAAGTCTTATGCCATAGGCCTTTTAATTGACAGGTGAGACATCCATACAATACATAGGAAGATCTCTCTAGGGGGACACAGTCCAGGGAGTTGACTTCCTGCTGGTCATAGTATTTCCTTTTTCACCCCCACCCCATCCCCTACAACCCCACAGAGCAACACTATGGAGGGGCAGAGACAGGAGGGTCACTGGAGCTTGCTGGCTGCCAGCTCTCTGTTTAATGAGAAGTCTCAAGGAAAGCTGGCAGAGAGTAGGGTACACCTAACATCCTCTGGTCTCCGCATACAGATAAGGGCATAAAGGTGCATGCACATGCACCGCACGCACATTCACACTTGTGCATAAAATTAAATAATTTTAAAGTGGTATAGTAAATATCCTGGATATTTCGAATCTGTGGTTCTCAACCTTCCTAACACTGCAACCCTTTAATACAGTTCCTCATGTTTTGGCGACCCCCCCCCCCCAAATCATAAAGTTATCTTGTTGCACCTTCATAACTGCAATGTTGCTATTGTTATAAATCATAATGTACATATCTGACATGTGGGATGTCCGATAGGAGACCCCTGTGAAAAGATCATTCCACCTCACAAAGGGGTCGAGACCCACAGGTTGAAAAGCACCGCTCTATAGAGCCATTTGTGGTCCTCCTTTTGTCTATTAGACGTATGAGACCATCCATACTGAGAAACTTGAACTTTCCCAAGGATCTCATGCTGGGAGCTACAAAAGTCTGAGACCCTGGGGACAGACAGGAAGACTTACAATTTATTAGAAGTCACTACAGGACAGATTGACATTGAGGACAAGGGTTGTTACAACCATGCTGGCTAAGGTTTGGTTAAAATGTCTCCCAATCCGATCCATGTAGGCTTAGATTTTTTTTTTTGTTGTTGTTTTTTGTTTTGGTTTTTTCAAGACAGGGTTTCTCTGTGTAGCCCTGGCTGTCCTAGAACTCACTCTGTAGACCAAGCTGGCCTCGAACTCAGAAATCCGCCTGCCTCTGCCTCCCAAGTGCTGGGATTAAAGGCTTGCGCCACCACCGCCCTAATAAGGGTTTTTAAAAATGTGTTTTAACATCTTTTTTGTGTTATCACCCACCAGAGTGGAAAGGGGAGGAGGATGTGGATTTGTTTAGAAATTTTTTTTTGGACAAATCTAATTTACATTATCAGGATATGGGTAGTTTAGTCTACATGAATCAGTAGTGGCAGCTCGATCTACTCATAAATACTGTTTATCAGAATTGCCAACAGCAGGCCAATCTAGAAGAAACCCCAAGGCTCTGCCAATCAGCCCGAGAATGAGGAAGCGGCAAGAAGCCATCAGAACACCACCGGAAGTTTCCTGGTGCATTTCTCTCTATGATGTCATGACAAATGATGACCATCAAAGAATGGCAAGGTGTACCAATACCATCTTGCATTGTCTACTGCATATTTATACCTTTTTAAAACGTCATGTGTTTTCTCAAGTATCCACTCTAGTAAAACATCACATGCCCTTTTATTTATGCTGTCTCTAGAAAGGTAACGTGTCTGTTCTTAGCAAAACATTCTTTCACATGTCTACTTTAGCAAAAACATCTTCTTATAAGACAGTTTTCAGAGAAACATCACATGACAGACATAAAGGAGTCTTCAAAGAAACCAGAAATACTGACTTCAGACCAAACTATAGACAAATCCATTTTCCTTTATCAATCCGTTTTCTAATTTCTTCTTTTTGTTTTGAGACAAAGTCTCACTCTATAGGCTGGGTTGGCTTTGAAGTCAAGGTAAACCTCAGACTCTCAGGTTTTGTGATTGTAGGTATGCCTAACTCTTTTTTGTTTGTTGGTTTTTTAGAACAGGAAAACTGCAGTTGGTTTACGGACTTGTACGCTGATAGTAGTTTGATCCCAGGAGTTTAAGACCAGCCCGAACAAGAGTCAACCTCAAACCACAGTAGGGAGGGCAGACTGAGATGGCTCAGCAGACAAATGCACTTGGCACAAAACCTGACAACCCAAATTTAGTCCCTGGGACCCACAGGAAGGAAGAGGAGGAGGAATTGATTTTCCGAAGTTGTCCTCTAACCTCCACACACCAGTTGTGGCATGTGCACAGTTGCACTAAAGTGGAAATGGCCTACTTTTAACTAACTGACTGACTGACTGACTGTCTATAGGTGTTTTGCCCCCATTTATATCTATGTACCACACATGCTTGCAAGACCAGAAAAGGGCTACAGATTCCCTGGGACTTGGGTTATAGGGGCTTGTGAGACACCATGTGGGTGCTGGGAATAGATTCCAGGTCCTCCAGGAGATTAGCAGCCAGTGCCCTTAAATATTGTACCATCTCTTCTTTAGTCACTCCGCCCCCCACCCCCACCTATTTTTGAGACAGGGTCTCACAGTACAGCTCTGGATACCACGAAGCTCACTCTGCACAGGATGGACTTGATTCCACAGAGCTCTGCTTCTCACATGTGGGGACTGAAAGCATGCACCACCAGCCGGGCTGTGGTGATGCTTAACTCAAATCCCAGCACTCAGGAGGCAGAGGCAGGCTGAGTTCCAGCCAGAGTGAGTTCCAGGACAGCAAGGACTACACAGTGAAACCCAGTCTTGAAAAACAAAATAAAAAAATAAAAACCAAAAAGTGTGCCATGAACTTTTGTTGTTATTGGTTTTGCCTGTTTCTTTTCTCTTCTTTCTTTTTCCCTTTTTTTCTTTTTCGATCTCATTAAATAGAGCCGCTTGCCTGGAAGTTTCTATGTAGATGAAGTTGGTCTCAAATTTGCTAGTTCTTTTGCCACTGCTGCTTGGGTGCTAGCATGTAGGTGGCTCCTCTGGTGCTGGCATAGATAGAACTTCTTTTCACAATAGGGCTTGAGGACATTTTGAGCCTTTTAGTGCGTAACAAGTGTTACCACTCTCTCACTAATGCGTGAAGTAAGCTGGCTGAGTCTCAGCTTGCTCTCCAGCTCAGGTTTTTTTGTTTTTTGTTGTTGTTGGTTGGTTTTGTTTCTGTCCCTCTGCCTACAGAACCACCCCAGAATTCTTTCTGCCCTGCCCTGAAAGGCCTGCTACAACCTTAATTAACCATTTGGTGTGAAGAATGAGACGTTCTCTCCCTTATGTGGCCACCAGGGGGCAGCCTACACCCAGTACATGATTTGGGTAGGCTGGGAGCCGCCCCTGCAGGTGGGTCACTGCCTGAAGACGCTGGGGATGGGGGGAAAACAACTGGTACTATCTCTGAAAGTGAAGGATTTGTCTCCGCTGCTGTGAAGCTTGGGCCTTCCAGGAGACCTGCGGCTGCCATCTCTAAAGCTTGGTCCGGGATCTCACGATGGCGTTGGGAAATTGTAGAGGAAAAGGCACACGCCTCTTAGAAAAAGGCACAACGGAGCCTATTCCTCACCCCTAACTTTCCACATATTCCAGCCCAGATCATCCCATCATCCGCAGGCTGGAGGAAACCGGAAGCTTCTGGATTCTGAGAACTCAGCCTCGTGGAGGACTCTGCTCTCCCCGCACTCTGATCAGCCGGCGGGGAGCCATTTCTTTCTGAGGAAGTCTTAAGCCTCTCCCTCCTCTTACTTGATTTAGATTATATACTGTGGTGGTTTGAATGAGAAAGGGCTTCCATAGGCTCATACAACGCGCCTGGTTCCTGATTAGTGTTATTGTTTGGGGGAGGCTATAGAACTTTTAGGGCAGTGTTTTCTCAACCTGTGGGTCGCGATCCCTTGGGGTTGTCAACCGATCCTTTCACAGGGGTCGCCTAAGACCATTGGAAAACACAGATATTTATAATACAATCCATAACAGCCGCAAAATGACAGTTATGGAGCAATAAAACTATGGTTGGGGGGGGGGTCACCACACACGAGGGCTGCAGTAGGAGGGTTGACCGTCCCCTGCCTCAGGAGGTTGATGAGAGTATGTTACAGTCTCACTCCACTTTCGATTGCCCTCTTTGCTTCCAGGTTGTGGTCAAAGACAGGCTCTAGCTGCCTGCTGCCTCGCCTTCCACCGTGATAGAATGTAGCCAGAGCAAACAGATCTGTACCTTAATTTTAGCCAGGGTGGGCATACAGCAGCAGAGAGGTAACTTAAGACGTAAACTAACAAGTTTTCCAGGTGTGAACTTTAGCCAGGCATGGTGAGGCATGCCTATACATCTCAGTGAGTTCTGAGCCAACCAGGGGTACTACAAAAACTCTGTCTCAAGTGTGCCAGAAAGGGAGGCTCAAGTAAGGCAGAGAGCAACAGAGGAAGAGATCCAGTGCTGATCTCTGGACTCAGTGTACACCCGCGCCCTCCCGTGAACATATTACCCCCTCCTTCATGGGGTGGGCGATAAAGGCACGTGCCACCACCATCCTGATGTAGCTTTCTCTCCCTCTCTCCATTCTCTCTCTCTCTCCCTCCCCACAGCCCCCCTTTGTTTTCTAAGGCAGGGTTTCTCTGTGTAGCCCTGGCTGTCCTGGAACTCTGTAGATCAGACTGGCCTCGAACTCAGAAATCTGCCTGCCTCTGCCTCCCAAGTGCTGGGAGTAAAGGCGTGCGCCACCACTGCTCGGCTCTGTTTTCCTTTTTTAAAAGAGCATATTGGAAAAAAAAAAATTCAAGTCGGGTGGTGGTGGCACACGCCTTTTAATCCCAGCACTTGGGAACCAGAGACAGGCAGATTTCTGAGTCCAAGGCCAGCCTGATCTATAGAGTGAGTTCTAGGACAGCCAGGACTACACAGAGAAACCCTGTCTTGAAAAACAAAAAGAAAAAAAAAAAAAGAAAGAAAGAAAGAAAAAAATTTCAGAGAGAGCTCTAGGTTTTATTCTAAATTTTAAAATATTTTGACTATCATCGTTGTGTATGATGGAGTATGGGGTAGGTGGGTGGTGGAAGTCAGAAGGCACTCTGTGGAGTTAATTCTCTCCCTTCAACTTTCCTTGGGTCTGGGAATCTAACGGTCATTAGGCTTGTGTGGCAAGTGCTTTTACCTGCTAAGCCATTGTGCATTTAAAAAAAATTTTTTTGACAGTGTCTCATGTAGCCCAGGTTGGCTTCAAACTCACTATGCAGCCGAGGGTGAGGATGACCTTTACCACTATTCCTTCTCCAGGTTCCGGGAACTACAGACACGTGGGAGGGGCACCCCTTTTCTTTCTTAAAGAAAGGGAAGGAAAGCAGCCTTCCATCTTTACACAGACCCCATCTTCTGTGGGAGGGATGTGTGGGCTGGCCGGAGAAGCAGTGAACAGGCCCTGCAGCAGCGTCCCCTTTGCCCAGATCCACACTCCTTGGAGATGGCTGGGTATCTCGGATCCTTCACCTTCTCCAGTCTTTTTTGGGGGCCTTTCACCCTTTCCTTGAATGGCGCAGCTCAGACCGCCTGGGTATCTGGCTGTGACCTTTTCTCTAGCTTTCTGTATCTCCGGCCCTTTGGTTCTGACCTTCAATCACAAAAGCTTACCAATAGTTAGAAGGCTAACATCTGCGGTTTAATCTTTACTCACAGGTGAGACTCATTGCCTAGCTTGAAGGTCATTTAAGTTTTATAGCATTAACTCTTCCATTTAGGTCTATGATCCACTTTTAATGTTTTTATTTAATTAAAAAATTAATGATGAATTAATTTAAATGATTAATTGATAAGACATGACCTAGTTATACAGCATATAACTGGCTTTAATCTCAGGATCCTTCTGTTCCAGGCCCTTGAGTCTTGGGCTCCCAGGCCCAGGCCTGGTGTTTGAGTTTATTTTTGTTGTGGTTAGGGAGCAATCCAAATGTGTTGTGCCTGCAGGGGAACACTCAATTGTATTAGTTCCAGCTAAAACAAAGGGGTTTTTGTTGTGTTGTTTTGGAAACTGGGTCTCATGTAGTTCTGGCTGGCCTTGAACTCTCAATCCTGTATCCACCCCCCAGAGGGCGAGGACTACAGACATATAGTGCCATGCTCTGTTCTCTCCGCAGAGAATTACTTTGGCCTCTTTGTCTAAACTTAACTGACTGTAAATCATTAGGATTTAATCCTGGATTCTTGACTCTGCCATTCTAGTTAGGCCTCCCTGTGAGCAAGAGGATCAGAGTTCCCTTTGGGGCTTTCATTTAAAGATGGAGTTGGGGAGCATTGCTCCAGGGGAGGTGACCTGCTGGTTGGGAGAGAGGGGTTTAGGCTAGAGTGGGCTAAGAAGATGGAATGCACAGGATGTCCCAGCCGCTCCCTGTTCTTGTGAGAAGCAGGTGTTACATTCCTGTGCCAGAAACCAACTGTGTGCGTGTGCGTGTGTGTAGGGGGCAGGGCAGAGAAAGAATGTATATGTCCCAGAGAAGGGAAGTAGCCTCCCCAACCAGCCATCTCCCCGCACAGTCTACGGGTTCTCTGGCCCTTAGCTTGCCTACTTCAGCATGTTACATTCTCCAGTTGCCCTGAAGAGCCTGCCAAGCCTCTACTCACACCAAGGCCAAAGGCATTAGGGCTCAAAATAGCCAGGCCATGGAGCACTAGAGAATGCACTTGGAGAGAAGTCGGGCTGACACCCAGGCCCTCTTCTCTGGTTGGGATACACAGGGAAGGGAAGGGAAGGGAGATAAAGGCTGCTCAAACTATGCAAAGTTAACTTGGCTCAAGGTAGTGGAAAGGCGCCTGGGCAACTGGAGATAAGGTGCTAATTTCACAGACTCACTGCCCAGCCAGGGCCATGGCAACTGTGGCCTGAGCTCAGGAAGAACAGCAGAAAGGCTGGCAGGAGGAAGAGGGTGTGGGCACCAGATGAGCTCAGTAGGGCAGAGCTACAGTGACAGGTTCCCCTGTCCTTGCCCCCTCCACACACACACACTCAGAGACAGGCAGCTTTTGTGAGAGTCAAACACACTTTATTCCAGATAAGAATGTCTGAACAGGAGGCCTTGGGCAAGGTCCCCACAAAGAGCTCTGCCAAAGGCCTCTCTGTAAACAGAGCAAAGATCATCACGTAAACTGGGCACAAAAGGACAGAGGGATTTGGAACAAAGTCACCATGGGCCAGCCCTGCCTGGGCGAGTGTGGGAGCAGCTCTCATGGGCACCGGGGTTGGGGAGGGGAGGGGTTTTGCTGATTTAGGGTTACCTCCACAGGGAAGGTGGGAGTGAATTGCGGGAGTCAGCACATGATTAGAAGAGTCTGAGATCCACAGTACATGAGGTAGGTGGCGAGGGCTTGGCAAGCCTGGGCAGTGCTCCCACACCTGCGCTGGCAGCCCAACAGTCACCTCCGATTAGCAAATTGTAAATGACACTGACCTTCCTTGCCCAGGATACCACTCCTGAAACCTGGGGTCAGCGTGGGGCTTGGGGAGGGAGTCTCAGTGGGCAGATCAAGGCAGGCCTGCCGGCAGAACCAACCTTACTGACCACAGCCTCAGGACATCATGATCAGGGTGCAGAAGGGCTCAGGGATGCGCCAGGAGAGTGCCAATTTTAACTTCTGCCTTGGGGTGTCATGTTGGGCAAGGCCCATTCATGTACAGACTGGGCGGAAGGGAATCTAAGATCCGGAAGCCCAGTGCTGTAAGTCAGTGAGACCCTCCCATTCCCAGGGATGCTACTGCTGTGACTACAGGGCTGGGGCAGGGGAGGGTGTTTAGGAGGGTGGTGGCTATCCTGGGACCTTTGGGATGGCCCAGGTGGGGCCAGCCGAATTTCCTGAATACTAACTGGAGAAGGCTGGGCAAAGGATGAACAGCAGCAACTTCCTGACTGTCCCTGTTAGTGGAGTGGGATATGTTCCATAAACATAGGAACTCTTGGAGAGAAGAGATTACCCTCTTCTAAGGTGTGACCAAGAACCCCAGGGCTGAAGAGGGACCCATTGCATCCTGAGGGCTCTGTGCCCCCATGTGGCTGGGCAGGTTGGCTCACCAGCAGGGGGTGAAATAGGGCTGTCTATCTGGGGGCCAGGAGGCCAAGATGGGTGCCATAGGGGGATGGGTGGGTATTGGACACAGTCATCCGGCTCTCAATCCAAAGTCTGGACGTTACACACAAGGCTTGGGGGGCAGAGAGACCCAGGCAAGGCCAGCACTACCTAAGTGAGTCACAGCGGGGACAGGGGTTGCAGGACGACACAAAGGCCCAGGTATCCAGGGATCACAACCAGCAGGCAAGAGAGACACAGATGATCACCAGGGAGGCAGGCAGGAGAGCTGCTCTGGGCATGCGCCCTGCCTGGGCCTCACTCATCAAATTTCCCTTCCCGGATGTGTTCAAAGGAGAAGGGGAGGAACTTGAAGCCAGTCCCAGTGTAGAATTTATTCTGGAATTCCACCCTGGAAGGAAGAAGAGCAAAGCTGTCATTTCACAGGGAAAATGAAACAGGGCCGAGCATGGTGGCCCACACTTCAGCTGTGGGGGACAGGGGCTGCTGGATCTGTGGCCAGCCAGGGTGACATAGTGAGATCCTGTCAAAAATAAAATAAAATAAAATAAAGTAAAATAAGGAGGTTAAAAGGCTCCATGGTTAGAGCATGGGCTGCTCTTGCAGAGGACCTGAGTTCAGTTCCCACCACCCACATGGCTGCTCACAATTGCCTGGAACTCCAGCTCCTAGAGATCTGACACCCTCTTCTAGTCCTCACACCCCTACTCAGACACATAAATAAAAATGTTTTAAAAATAAAACAATAGGGGGCTAGAGAGATGGATCAGTGGTTAAGAGCACTGACTGCTCTTCCAGGGGACCCAGGTTCAAATCCCAGCACCCACAAGGCAGGCCTGAACTCCTGCCTCAAGCCATTCACTTGCTCTAGCTTCCAGAATAGCTGGGACTAGAGGGGGAAGCCACCATGCCTGACCCAGAGCAACCTTCCTCAGACTTTAGCTCTCTATTCGCTCCAACTCTGCCCTCCCCGGTGTACTTGAGGAAACTGCTTCCAGCTTGCAGCTCATTGCAAGGGGGGGAGGGGGGACGACGACGACGACCTACTACTTTTAACCAATTCTTTCTCGTTTATAATGTCCGTGTATGGTATTTGTCTGTGGGGCCTCTCCCACCTGTGCTGGATGGTTTAGGTCAACTTGACAGGCTAGACTCATTTGAGAGATAAAAATCTCAACTGAGAAAATGCCTGCATAAGACTGCTGTAGCCAAGCATGTAGGGCATTATCTTAATTAGTGATTGATGGGGGAGGGCCCAGCCCATTGTGGGCTGGTGGTCCTGGGGTCCGTAAGAAAGCAGCTGACAAGCCATGAGGAGCTGAACAAGCCAGTAAGCTGCACCCAGTCACAGACTCTGCATCAGCTGCTGCCTCCGTGTTCCTGCCCTGTTTGAGTTCCTGTCTTGCTTCCTCCAACGATGAACAGTGGAAGTTAAACAAGCCTTTTCTCCCCAGGTTGCCAAAGTCACGGTGTCTCACCGCAGCAATACAAACCCTGAGACGCAACTTTTTGAGGATTCTGGGAACTGACCTCAGGTCATTGGGCTTTCGAGGTAAGCACTTACTCACAGGGCTATCTCCTTGACCTCTGTTTTTATTTATCGTTTGGGGCTTAGTCTGTGGCTAAGAGCACTGACTGCTCTTCCAGAGGTCCTGAGTTCAATGCCCAGCAACCACATGGTGGCTCACAACCATCTGTAATGGGATCTGATGCCCTCTTCTGGCGTATCTAAAGACAGCGACAATATATAAAATAAATAAATCTTAAAAAAAAAAACTTTCAAATTTATTACGAGAGGAGGTCAAAGGTCAAGCTTTGTGGAATCGGTTCCACCTTTCCGTGGCAGCACCTTTCCCACAGGCCCACCCTCAGCAAGCCGGCAAGAGAGGATCCCTGGATAAGTCGGTCTGTCCTAACATCTCATTCTCTCTGTCCCCTTGTGTTTGTGCTACACGCTGGAGCAGCCCAGAAAGCACAGCGGGACAGCAATAAGCTAACGAAGAAGGGCCCCCAAACCCTTTCCTGGTAGGAGCTCACACAGCCTATCTCTCAGGGAAGCCTCCAGGAAGAATTCTAGACTGGGTAAACAGATCCCACCAGCATCAAGGAGAGGAGACCTGAGAGCAAATGTTGAAGGTGGTCAGTTCAGAGGAGGGAAACTCTTAGGAAGGAGGGAGAGGCTGGGTGGGGGGAACACTCTTCTCAAAGCAAAAATATTCTCCAACCACAAAAACATCTGAGAAAGAATTCTTCTCTAGGGACTAAAAGGAAAAACAAGGCCTTAACTGTCTTCCCAGGCAGATCGGCAGCCGTCCCTGCTGGGCATTGGGGCCTTTTCCTACTCAGAGGGGCAGGAAAACGTCAGGGCTGCCGGCCTGTTTCCTCCTGCACGCTCCTCTGGACAGCAGCCCAGCAGCCAAATCACCACCAAATATGGGCAGAAACAGGCACGCATGATTCAGAGAAAAAGGCCGAGCAGCTCTGGAACATAGTTTCCACTCGGCACTGTGTGACTCTTGCAAAAACAGACAGGGATGGGACTGTGGTGGGCTCTAGGGGACAGGTGACAGATGCTTCGAGGCCTCAAGACTAAGCCAGCTCCGCAGCCCACCCTTCTGCTTTAGTTATCAACTAGACAATGGTGGGCAGGAGGTGGCTGGGGGTAGATCAGAGTCCCAGCTGCCCCTTCAGTTCTAGGGTGCCTGCTTGAGGACTTAGTATCAGAGCTACGGGCTGTACCTGTTTGGAGAAGTGGGGAGAAGCACGAAACTGATTGTATGGTGCCCGGCTCCCACATTCTGCAGGGGCAGGGGTCCAGGGAAAATGGAACCCAGCAACGGAGTTCTGAGCTGACATCAGCTGCAGGATTCCAGGGCCTAGAGCCACCACTGCAGTGCTGGCTTCTAAGCCCTTCTTAAGTCCCAGCACAGAGCTGGCTCTGGAGGAGGGTGGCTAGCCTTATGTTCTCTCACTCCCACTGGGTTTGAGTAGGCCCCATTCACATGTAGCATGGGTATTTCTGAACAACTAAACAAAAGATGTGCATCTCTCTTTACTCTAAACTCTTTAGCCCAAGAGTGCTGTCATGGGTCCCAACTCATGCCTCCAGTGCTAAGGACACATTTAGAACTTGGACTCCCTGGCTGGTTGATTGCAAAGTCAGACAATTCTAATTTCCAAACAGGGCAAATGGAGCCTGAGTTTTCCTTAGGGCATTAAGGGGTCCTGTCCTGTTCAGCAAAATCCCTGCTTGCCTATGTTTGGCTTGAGCCATAAAAGCTCTGCTGTGTGGGCTGATGAGATCCTTCTGGTACAAGTCTTTCCACCAGCAGGAGCTCAGGGCAGTCCTAGTCAGGAATGACTTGGATCTTTTAAATTTTCTGTTGTTCCCACAGTGTTTATGATGCACACACACACACACACACACACACACACACACACACACACACACGCGTGCGCGCGCGGCCGGCATCTTGGGGTTATCTAGAGGTCAAATCTGACTTTACCTCCCACTCACAGAGTCCTCACCTCAAGTTCCAAGTACAGAGACGGAAAACACTTTCCCTCTGACCACCCCACCCTCTTTCCCCAGCCAGGGAAGCGTGTGCTTCCTGAGAAAGTACAGACCCAAAGTCGCTCTGTGGGGTGAGAGGTGCTGACTCTGCAAGCTCTTCTGATGTTCAGCTCTACTGAGACGAACCTCCAACTCAAGAGTATTAGGAGGGCAGCAGGCTTCTCACCTCTGCCAGCTTCAGCTCCTGGCAAAGGGCACTCAGTAAGCTGAGGGGTGTGTGTGTGTGTGTGTGTGTGTGTGTGTGTGAGACAGGGACAGAGACACAGAGAGACAGACACACAGAGAGGGACAGAGACAGAGAGAGACAGAGCCCACAGATATGAGTGCTCCTGCCATGGTCCAGGGGACCTCTTTTCAGGGCTGGGTGGAAGAGGAAGGGGTTGTGGGACCTCTTCCTTTCCTGGTGGGGGTGTAGTGGAGGGAGGCAGCTTTGGAAGAGGCCTGGAGCAGCTGATTCTCAGGCTCTGCCTCTACTGTTCACATCATCTGATGGCTTGGACATCAGGCAGCACTGTCAGCCTGGAGCTATTTTCCCAGGATTTTTATCTCGGCACCACACACCATTCCTCATGCCTGCTCCCCAGTTCTGTTTCATCAACCAGGATGGATAGAGATGGACTCTTGTGCCACGACAACAGTCTTATGTATCATCCTGATGGCTGGTTACAACCAGATTCCTGCTTGCTGCCTAATTCTGGGGGCATGAATACCAAGCACACGTTCTGTGGAAGGTGGGAAGAGACACAACCCAGGAGAAATAAACTATATTTCCAAATGTCACTGACCTTATGACCTTTACAAATCTCAGACTAGTGGCTTGTGTTATCAAATCAAATCAAAATCAAATTAAATGTTTTCCTTCTCAATCCCACCACAGAAACTCAGAACTTGTGTACCAGGGAAATGCCAGAGACGATGTGTGGGGTGTGAAGATGCTTGTGTCTGATGCCAGGGCTTAGCAGCACTATCCCCGGACCATTTTGGCAAGACCAGCCAAGTGTTCCCACCTCTCACCAAAGGGCTATATCACCTGCTCAGCTCCTTCTAGGTCTTGGCATACTTCTGCATGTGGCCAACAGAGGGCGCCCAAGCACCAGTTAAACTTGGTGGCGCCATGTCTCAGCAGCCGCCCCCTCCCCATCCCTTCAAAGCCAGGGTTTTGAAAGCTGCAGGAGGCTCCCTCTGATACAGTGTGAGGTGCATACTTCAAGCCCGTGCTCGCGGACTATGCATTCGGATGACAGCCCATGCTTCTTTTAGGGTCTAGCTGATCTTTAAGCAGTCTAAGAAGTTTGTTTACGGGAACACAGCCAAGTCTCTCTATAGGGCAATGTACTTTCAGCCATGGACTACTACGGTGTGTCAGACCATGTAACACACACTTAGTATACATATATGTATATGTTTTCTGTTTCTCACAGTAACTTTGCCACGTGGCTACTATCTTCTCTCTCCACATGAGACGAGCTCAGAAAGAGTTCAGAGAGCTCAGGAAGCCTACTTCACACCACTGTTACTTCTCCATGTTCCTTTAGGAGAGTGGCTGATGAACTGAAGAGAGGGTGTCAAGCCAGCAGCTGAAAGCACACAGCACTCCCAACCTCTCAGGCTTACAGTAAACAAACCACTGGGTGCAGAGAAGAGGAGCCAGGAGGAGAAGGCCAGCTCAGAGAGAGCAGCTTCTGCTGACGCAGCAAAGGCCTTCTAAAGCAGCTATGGAGGGAGGGCTATGGCCACCCCTAACAGGCGTCAAGTCTCCCCATAGCCTGGTATAGCCAGGTGCAGGATCTTAAACTTGCAATGCAGCCAGGAGAGGAAGATGAGAGCCACGGACGGGGAGCTTCTTGGGTCAGGGCTGTGCAAAGAAGCCTTGTGGAAACCCGAGACCACCCACACCACCCATCACCTCAGCCAGGGCTTTCTGAGTTCCTGATCCCTTCGCAGTGTGCTTTCCAGGATGCTGAGATTAACCCCTGCCTGAAATGGCGAACACCACACAAAGGAGTAAATGGAGCCCCAAAGAAGCAGAATCTGAGGCAGGGCTGTTAGCAAAACACAGGCTTCCTGGCTTTCAGGATAATTGTGGTTCAGGCACATTTAATACTCAGGGGCCGGAGAGATGGCTCAGTGGGTAAGAGCACTGACTGCTCTTCCGAAGGTCCTGAGTTCAAATCCCAGCAACCACATGGTGGTTCACAACCACCTATAAAAAGAGATCTGATGCCCTCTTCTGGGGTGTCTGAAGATACATGAAATAAATAAATAAACATTAAAAAAAACAAGTTAAAAAAAGTAATATTCATATAAAAATTATATTCACTGTTTATCTGAAACCCAATCTAACTGAACATCCTGTATTATTAAAGAATTCTTAAATTACAGTTATGTGTGTATGTGTGTGTGTGTGTGTGTGAAGTGTACAGACAACTTACAAAGGTTAGCTCTCTCCTACCATGTGATTCAAAGGGATTGAACTTGGATTATCAGGCTTGATGGCAAATGCTTTAACCCACTGGGCCATGTCTCTAGACTTCTCTTGTATTTGTATTTGCTAGGCCTAGCAACCCTCATTTGAAGCCCAGCCTCTAGCTCTCCTATTCCTGAGCCATTTCTTCATACAGAGTCCCTAAGGGTCACACAGTACATTAGAGAACACACACCATGGCCCTACACACACACACACACACACACACACACACACACACACACACGTGCGCGCGCATGCATGCCTTTTGGAAAAGCTGCTTTGGCGTACCTAGCACCCCACCAAGGCAGCGTGGGCATAGAGGCCCAGTAAGGGACAGTCGGGATGGAGTGCGCTCTAGCAGTTCCTGGATGGGGTCCAGTCTAGTGCTCTAAAGACAGGAGCCACAGGCCTGAACAAAACAGAAACACCCTTACACAAAACGAACTCCTAGCTGTGCATGGTAGTTTTTGCCTATAATTCTAACACTTGAGAAGTTGAAGCAAGAGAATTGCCCAGCTATATAGTGAGACCCTGTTTAAACAAACAACAACAAA
Organism: Montemys delectorum; assembly: GCA_019843815.1. Taxonomy (NCBI): domain Eukaryota; kingdom Metazoa; phylum Chordata; class Mammalia; order Rodentia; family Muridae; genus Montemys; species Montemys delectorum. The sequence goes on from JADRCD010213799.1 coordinate 15,001, forward strand.
ACAAGAACTGTTACCACAATTCCCTCTCCACTTTATGAGCACAATGGGGAGCACTGAGGAATACTGAAGCAAGGAGTGGGAGTCTTTCCTGGAAGCCACGAAAGGACAGCTGGGCTTTCCAATGGCCCTTTCTCGGGGTTCTGTGCCAGGGAAGGTTGGGGAGGGGTACTGCAGTGAGAACTGGAGTAGGGACAGCAAGAGGACGGATGGTCTACTCTTTGTGAGCAGAGGCGTGGTCTGTCCCACCCCTGGCCCCTTGCCACTCACCAGTGTAACCGCAGCGCGTGGAGGAAGGCTGAGAGGCCCTCCATGATCAGCAGGATGGCTACAGTCAGTGTGGCAAAAGCGGCGAAGATGAAGAACAGCCCCAGCCCCCCAGCCAAACTCCGAACATGCAGGCCGATGTGGATCACCATGGTCCAAAGTACTTCAGAGAGCTCTGGGGTGGGGGAGACACAAGGTGCAACTGAGCTCGGCAAAAGGGCATGGGTGTGAGCCTTGCACTTTTCTCTTCCACCATTTCCATGGTGAGTTCCTTGAGCCCTGTATTCCTGACCACTTTGGGCAAGATCACTATAAACAGCCAACCTGAGTAAGAGTTGGTGACGTGATTTGTTTGTATTCATTCTTGGAAACAGGCAGGCGCTGGATAGATTCCAGAACCTTCATGTGTTCCCGTGCTGAGGAAGGCCCCACCACTCTAAGGGAGTTCCCAGAGGAGAGGACTGGAGAGAGCACACTCACGTGCATGGGCCAGGCTGAGGGCCCAGAGCCGCAGGTACGACGCAGTGTTGGAGATGCAGCCCAAGCAGTACTCAATGGTGTGGATGGCCTGGTGGACCATGGTGTCGCCAAAGTCAAACTGGCATGGGAAGAAACCACAGAGGAGATGATCAGGCAAGGAGGGGAGTGCTCAGGAATTGAGTGGTCCCCTGGAGCCCATACCAGGGCAGGGGTTACATTTCTCATAGCTGACCTCTCACCTGTAGAGGGGCTGAGTACTGATGTTGATTATGAGTGATGATTTCAGCAATGACTTCCCCAGAAATCCTTCCTGGCCTGGTTTCTAATGGGGGCACCCTAATACCTAGGTAATACCTAATACCTATCAATACACTATACTGTATTTTTTTTTTTAAGATTTATTATTATACATAAGCATACTATAGCTGTCTTCAGACACACCAGAAGAGGGCGTCAGATCTCATTATGGATGGTTGTGAGCCACCATGCGGTTGCTGGGATTTGAACTCAGGACCTTCAGCAGAGCTGTTGGTCGGAAGAGCAATCAGTGCTCTTACCTGCTGAGCCATCTCTCCAGCCCCCATAGCTCCCTTTTTTTAAAGACAGAATTTCACTATGTAGTTTCAGGCTGATCTTTTTTTTTTTTTTTTTTTTTTTTTTTTCGTGACAGGGTTTCTCTGTATAGCCCCTGCTGTCCTGGAACTCACTCTGTAGACCAAGCTGGCCTCGAACTCAGAAATCCGCCTGCCTCTGCCTCCCAAGTGCTGGGACTAAAGGCGTGCGCCACCACCGCCCGGCATCAGGCTGATCTTGAACTTGGAACACTACCTCCTTGTGCTGGCTTCACAGTATGGCCCAGGAAATGTCTATCTTTTGGTTTGGTTTGGTTTTGGAGACAGGGTTTCTCTGTGTAGCCCTGGCTGTCCTGGAACTCACTCTGTAGACCAGGCTGGTCTTGAACTGGGATTAAAGGTGTGCACCATCACCACCACCATGCTGCCTATCTTTGTGTGTGTGTGTGTGTGTGTAAGACGGTACCTGCACGTAGTGCATATTCAGTGTCTTTGGAGTCTAGAAAATGGTGTTGGATCTCTGGAGATGGAATTATAGGTAGTTGTGACCACCATGCTGGTGCTGGGAATGAACCTAGGTCCCATGGAAGAGCAGCCACCTCTCCAGCAAAGATACAAAAAGATGTGTATCTTTTTTTCATATAGTATCTCACTATATAGTCCTGGCTAGCCTAGAACTCACCTTGTGGATCAGGCTGGCCTTGAACTTAGAGATCTGCCTGCCTCTGACTCCCGAGTGCTGGCTTTCGTGGTGTGTGCCACCATGCTCATCACACTGTGTATCTCGCTCTTTTTTTTCCAAAGACTTATTTTCCTGCATGGATGCCTGGGCAACATGTGCATGCAGTACCTGCAGAGGCCAGTAGAAGGCACTAGAGCTTCTGGAGTCGAGTGTGTGAGCATCCATGCTGGTGCTGGGAATTGAACCAAGGTTCTCTGGAAGAGCAGCCAGTGCTCTTGGCCACTGAACTATCTCTCCAGGTCTACATTGTATATATATTTTGGAGGAGGGGAGTTGTTTTTTCAAGACATGGTTTGTGTAGCTCTGGCTGTCCTGTAGACTCACACAGTAGACTAGGATGGCTTTGAACTCAGAGTTCCATTTGCCTCTAAGGGTGTGAGCCACCATCTCTGCCATACTGTATATCTTTTTTTTTTTTTTTCCTAGACAGGGTTTCTCTGTGTACTCCTGGCTGTGTTGGAATTTACTATGTAGACCAGGCTGGCCTTAATCTCACAGAGATCTGTTTGCCTCTGCTTCCCAAGTGCTGGAATTGAAGGTGTGCACCACCACCACCCAGCCACACTGTTTCCAATAATTCTCTCTCTCTCTGGTGGGCTCTGACCTCCACAGTGGGGCATACTGAGTCAATAAACACTGTATTATTATTATTATTTTCCTGTTGCTGGGATTAAATACCCTGACAAGAATGACTTAGGGGAGACAGGGATATTTGGCTCACGGTTCAGAGTGTGCTGTCATCACAGTAGGGACCTAAGGCAGCGGGCTCGCATAGCAGCTGGTCACATTCACAGCCAAGAAGCAGAGCGGACTGAATGAATGCAGGTCTGCCTGCTTTTTCCTCTCTTCAGTGTGTGTGTGTGGGGGGGCCTAACCCAGGAATGGCGCCACCTGTTTTTAAGCTCTGTCTCACCTCCCTTAACTGAACTGCAATAACCTTCTCAGAGGCCTGGCTTGAGGCCTGCCTCTCAGGTGTTGTCAGGTTGAGAATTAACATCAACCATCACACTAGCTGTCCGAGAAGGAGACTGTAGGACCCTGCCAGTGGCCTGGCCCCTCGGATCCCTGCCCTACAGCGCAGCTCTGTGCATATTCTGCTTGGACCACGGCAAGGGCAGACCGAGAGCTCCCAGGCAGGAAGCCACTTGCACATTGAGCTCTGCAAGCCTCCTTACTTGCTCCTCCCAGTCTTCTGAAATCTAGACAACTTCCTTCTCTGACTTCTGAGAAAAATCACCAGGAGAAATTTTTGCACGCCTTTAATCCCAGCACTTGGGAGGCAGAGGCAGGCGGATTTCTGAGTTCGAGGCCAGCCTGGTCTACAGAGTGAGTTCCAGGACAGCCAGGGCTATGCAGAGAAACCCTGTCTCGGAAAAAAAAAGAAAAAAGTCCACCACAGATCAAGTCATGTTTGTCTTCCTGACATTGCCTCTCAGAGAGTTGCAGAGCATTGCTGTCAACCTTCGGGCTCCCGAGGCTCTGTCAGCTTCCCCTGTCCTCATGTCAGGGCCTGTTGTATGCTCTCACCTCTATACTGTATTAAGGGGCTGTGCTGGCAAGTCATAAGGGTAGGGCCAGTAGGAAGAAGGGCCACAAGCTACCTTGGGGAATGCCTCATGTCCAGTCATCTCTGTCTAACCCTGTGAATTCTGGACTTTTCTGTCTTCAGGCCTCTTACTCTGAAAATGAGTGGCCCTTGTTACCCTGAGCTACCTCAGTCCAGCAATGGGAAAAGAACCCTTTTTCTATACCAGCTGCGTGAACTAATGCAGAAGACAGCCCGGAGCTCCAAGGAGAGCCGGCCCTTATTCCTGGGCTCAGTAAAAGGAGAGTGATTTCAGGGTTTTCACTTCATTCAGCCCAATTTTCTCTCATTAAAAAAGGAGACCCATAGTCAGGGTGTACTGTGTGAGGAAAAAAGGAACTTTCAATAAAAGGGAAAAAGTGAAATGAAGGAGGCCCAGGTATAGTTGTGGACACCTGTGACCCAGGCACTTGAAAGGTAGATGCAGGAAGGTGAAGAGCTCAAGGCTATCCTTGGCTACATAGTGAGTTCTAGGCTAGCCTGGGCTACAGGAGACACTGTCTCCATGTCCATCCTGGAGGAGAGGAAAGAAGAGGAAAAGCTTCACTTCCGGCAATATGCCCTTGCTTTTTCTTTTCCTTCCTTCTCACCTTCCTGGGAATGTTTTTTTATCAGGAGGGATGAGATTAAGAGAGACACGTAGTCCTGCATTTGGAAGGGGTTGTCATTCGCCCAACACGAGCATGTCTGCTGTGACAGCAAGTCCCTCTCCGGCCTCCATCTGTGCTCTCTCCCAGCTTCTCTCTGGCCTGTTTGTTTTACGCCCTGGCTCTCACCCATCATCCTCCAGAATGGCTTTTCTAAGGGGGGTGGTGACACCGTCTCCCTGTGGCTACATCTGACAGTCACTCTGTGCCCCACCCCCCACCCCGGGCTGCACTCTGCAGCACCTGTTACTGTGGCTGTGCCCTGTCTCCTTGGGATGCCTCTTGCCCCTTGGCCTTCCTCCTCTCTGACATTCCTTCCTCTGCATCATGCCCTTCCATGGAGTGATGGCCTCCCCTCTAAGTCTTTTCTGTGGGACTGGCATAGTCACACGGGGAACCCCAGGAGTAATTCTCAAGCAAACATCCCCACCCCTGTGCTGCCCACCCCCCACCTCTGTGCTGCCCACCTTTGGCTAGCTATGCTGTCTCCTGGCATG
>JADRCD010213800.1:0-46778 GCA_019843815.1 Montemys delectorum
GGGCAGAAGACACCATAGAAAACATTGACACAACAGTCAAAGAAAATACAAAAAGCAAAAAGCTCCTAATCCAGAACATCCAGGAAATCCAGGATGCAATGAGAAGACCAAACCTAAGGATAATAGGTATAGAAGAGAGTGAAGACTCCCAATGTAATGGGCCAGTAAATATCTTTAACAAAATTGTAGAAGGAAACTTCCCTAACCTAAAGAAAGAGATGTCCGTGAACATACAAGAAGCTTACAGAACTCCAAATAGACTAGACCAGAAAAGAAATTCCCCCGTCACATAATAATAAAAACATCAAATGCACTAAACAAAGAAAGATTTTTAAAAGCAGTAAGGGAAAAAAGGCAAGTAACATATAAAGGCAGGCCTATCAGAATTACACCAGATTTCTCACCAGAGACTATGAAAGCTAGAAGATCCTGGGCAGATGTCATACAGACCCTACAAGAACACAAATGTCAGCCCAAGCTACTATACCCAGCAAAACTGTCAATTACCACAGATGGAGAAAACAAGATATTCTATGACAAAACAAAATTTACACAATATCTTTCTACAAATCCAGCCCTACAAAGGATAATAAGATCGAAAATATCAACATAAGGAGCAAAACTACATCCTAGAAGAAGCAAGAAAGTAATCTTTCAACAAATCCACACAAATCTAATTCCGCCTCATACAACAAAACCAACAGGAAGTGACAATTACCTTTTCTTAATATCTTAATATGAAAATTAATATTACCAACATATCCTAAGTGACTGAAATCCAAAAATATGAGGAATTAGAAATTTGTTGATTGTCATCCAATGGTCTCTCTAATTTGGTAATTGGAGAAATAGATTCAATATTGTAAATCTACATATACTTTCAGCTTGTTTGTGACAGTGTCTTGCTGTGTACAATGTAAGGGTCTTGAAATCTTGCTTCTCCTATCTCAGCTTCTCTATTAGTATTGTTTATTTCATGTTTTTACACTATACTATGGTTTTCAGAACAGCTTATATATTTCAAAAGTATTTATATACCCAAGGGAGACATAGACAATTAACTTGGGAGGTGGCTTTTATGAAAGAGAACAACAAAGAGTGAGACTGAATGCTTTGCTTGACATTTCTAGCTCTTGTATCAAGTTTAAAGAAGAGAACTTTATAAGTTACTCTTTCTCGGAGATGAATGCTTTTCAAAATCATCACAGCCAATGAACCAGATTCTAATCCTCACCTAATGTCTGTACCACCTTCCATGCAGAACCATTGTTCATTGAAACAGTTGGTAAATGACTCTATGGATAGACCATCTTAATACACACATAATTTCTTAAAAGAATGTAACCTGTTCTCTGTGGGCTGAGAATAAAGTCACACACTCAAGTCAAATAGCTTTTTGACCATAGGAGGAAGTCTGTATCTAAAAATTGTGCCTGCAATTCATTCCTTGGCGCAGCAGAACTGTCAACTCTCAGCTTAGCTATGATAGAAGTAAAATCCTTCTGTGATTTGAGGGTCATTGAAGTACCTTATTACAATGAAATCCAATGTCTAAAAATTGTTCTTATATTGGGCTTATACCACAGAAAGAGCCAAGATTTTAAACTCTACTAAATACAAAACAAACAAAAAGACTTTACATATTTATGTTCATTTAAGAAAATACTAGTAGTGATGTATTATTTTGAAATATACAGTTAATATGTTTGGAGTTATTTGAAATTTATAGTGAGAAAAGCATATGTATTTGCAGTATTGCTGTAGACAAGCATCTACATAACACTGTTAAATTGATTCTTTTATATCAAACAACTTTTATATTACTTATTTTTATTATAACATTTTATAAATTTTAAGGAATATGACAAAAAAAGATATTGTAGGTACTGAAGAAGGCGTCTCTGGGAGGAGTTGGGGTACAAAAGGGAAACAAGAATGTGATTTAATTCTATTTACTTAAAATATGTTTTTAAATGTTAACAAATTCAGACAAATTGAAATCATGTAACTTTTCTCATCGTAATACAATAAAAGTTAAAAAAAAAAACAAGGTCCATTTTCCTTTCACTATATTGTTATATGCTTATGTTAACTACATATGCTATGATGATTTCCATAAATCATTTATTTTCATAAATTGGAGATCAAGATATTGTAGAGTTCTCTAGTTTCCTAATACAACTAAGTACTAGAAAGAATAAACAGCCGTTTTAATTTATTTATCTTTTATTGTGTAGTTTTTATTCAAAATCTGCTAGTGAATAGTAGCACTGATGTCATAAAAATGTTTGAGAGAAAGACCCAATTGAATGCAGATATGAACTACTGTCACTTGACTTGAGTTTCAAAGCTAGGCTTTGACCACTAGAATGTTTACTGTGTGTATCTTCAAGCCAAAACTCATAAGAGCTACCATTCCATGTCTCGTGGTGATAAATTTTGTGTCTCATGTGATAAAATTCATAAAGGTTTTGAAATCAGGTCACAGAATTACTTTTTAACTTAAAATTAAAATATGCAATATCCATTTCATAATTAATGTCAAAAATTAAGTGAAGTGGAATTCTCTAAATGTGTGCTTACAGTATAAAATAGTTTGGTCTTTATTCTTTCTTTCATTTTTATAGATTAAACCCTCTTTTGCATATAAGTTATACCCATTAAATTTATGAAGCAGATAAATAGGAGTTGGTAAGATGTATATTTATTTTGCTGGCATGCATTTTAAAGAAATCATTGCCATGGGAGTAATCATAATATGCTGCTCTTTTTAGCATTCTGGATGTAAATTTTTAAAACTTTTAGTAAATATTTTACTGAATTTTAAATGCTTAAGTAAATGTAATAGGTAAATGAAATATTTGTACTGTTAAAATATCAACTAAGCTATGATAAAGTTTTCATGAGTTTGTTTAAGCAAATAGTTACTCAGGGATCCTCCTATATAAAATTTAAAGCTGGAGGATACATTAATGGTAAATGCAGAAGTATGTAATCACCAAAATCAAACAAAATTTCCTAGTAAATTTTGAAGCATATACCCTTGGAAAATTACTAAATATAAACCTCTAAGTTTGTATATAAGGAAGTGCGCCTAGTTAAATTGTACCTTTGTTTGAAATCAAGCAAAATTAGTACCAAAGTCAAGGCGTATCTGTCATCATCTATTTATGCATTTTTAAAAGTGTTCACTCATTTTTAATTTATATTTAATGAATATTCAGAATGGAATTCGTGAAATTTAGGAACATAAACACAATAATGTCAGGGTTCTGTATTATTACAGAAGGTGCTTCAAAGGCTCTTGTCATTAATTTGAGCTGAATCTACCTACCTCCTAAATGAACCTCAAATTCAAGCATCAATGATTAAGCTAACAGCCCAGGAGAGTAAGCACACACACACACACACACACACACACACACACACACACACACATCACACACACACACACACAAACACACACAAGACAGAGAGAGAGAGTGAGAGAGAGAGGCAGAGGCATAAACAGAGAAACAGAGATAGACAGAAACAGAGACAGATACACAGAGAAATGAATTTTTGAGGAATCACAGAAGGTAGATAAATAGGAAATTCATTCTTCAGTTTCAATGTCCTTCAAACAGCTTTGCTACTTTAAGAAGCAATTATTGCTTTATATTCTCCTCTAATAACCATGGTTCGGTTATCACTGAAGAGGTACCTAGATTCTCATTGCTAGCCATGGTATTCCTCTTATTGAGTGGTATGAAATCTTCACCCTAATCAAGAAAACATCTCTTCAACAGATGTAGACTGTTACAAAAAGCTACAACCAATCAATTTACAGAGTTGTGGAGAGGAAGGCCCAGTGAATACAGCAGCAACCCATTCCAACAGCTAAAGCTCATGGATCAGCTATTTTACAAGCAAACAAATAAACAAATAAACAAACAAAAAGGCAGAATAATTATAAGAGCCATAGAGCAGGAAGTTTGCTGTGAGATGCTGTTCCCTAACAATGTCAAAAATTATACCCCAATATATATCAGCAAAATACCTGCCCAAACATAAACTGACAACAGAGGACCCCAGCAGACAAGCCAAACAACACCAGAAAGAGTCCACTAGATCTGATCTCTCTACAAAGAAGTATAATAAGTACAAAAATCTGGAACTGGGAGACATTGCGCTCCTCGCAGAAAAGCACATCAACTGGTTGTCCAATGCTAAATGGTCAACGCTGAAAACATCCACAAATGTAAATCGTGTGGATTGAGCAGGTTATATTTAGGTACATATGTTCTTGCAACAAATAATAAAAAACAAGGTTATATGTTTAAAGAAGTTCAGGGAGGGGTATATGGTATGGTTTGGAGGAAAGAACGAGAAGAGAGAAATGTAATTAAAATACAGTCTCAAAACTGAAAAAAAAGGAAAAAGAGGAGAGAGAAGAGAAAGAAAGAGGAAGAAGAGGAGGATGAGGAGGAGGAAGAGGAGAAAAGGGGGACAGGAAACCAAAGGGTAAGAGGAAGAGAAAGAAGAGATGATGAGCTAATATGGTTCCTTCCAAAACCAAAATACAATGCTACTCATGAATGAGTGTTTTTCTTCTCTTATAACCTAATTGTCTCTTTTGTAAAAAATGGTTTTTTATATTTTTGCATTTAAAATGTTGTCTCTCCTTCCTGTTTCCCCTCTGCAAACACCCTATCCCATCCCTCCTCCCAATTGCCTCTATGAGGGTGCTCCCCCACCCACCCAACTACTCCCTGCCTCACCTATCCCTAGCTTCTCTGTATGCTGGAGCATCAAGCCTCCAGAGGACAAAGGCTCTCCCCTCCTGGATAAGGCCATCCTCTGCTACATATGCAGCTGGAGCCAAAGGGCTCCACGTGTACTCTTTGGTTGGTGGTTTAGTCTCTGGGAGCTCTGGGGGTGGGGTGTCTAGTTATTTGATATTGTTTTCTTCCTATGGGGTTACAATCCTTTTCCGCTCTTTCAGTCTTTCCCGTAACTCCTCTATTGGGGTCCCTGGTCTCAAGCCAATGGCTGGCTGTGTGCATCCGAATCTGTATTAGCCAGCCTCCAGCAGAACCTCTCAGGGAACAGCTACACCAGGCTCCTGTCAGCAAGCTCAACAATAGTGTCTGGGTTTAGTGTCTGCAGATGGGATAGATCCCTGAGTGGGGCAGTCTTTGGGTGGCCTTTCCTTCAGTCTCTGTTGCATTTTTCAACCCTGTCTTTCTTTGGGAAAGGAACACACAGAAAGTAGTTGCTATGGAAGAAGTATCAAATAAAAACAATGTTGGGGCCTGGTCCCCTCTCTAAGATGAGTTGCTCTGCTTACTTGTCCCCCAAGGCATCAGCACACTGTGTTAGTCCTGAGTCATTTACTGCCCAGCTCAGGCTTGGGAAAACAAAGAACTCATGAAAACAACGAACTGACAAAACAACGAACTTGTGAACAAGGTGCTTTTCCACTGTGCTTCTGTTTTTTTGGGTTTTTTTTTTGTTTTGTTTTGTTTTTTCCATGCTTTTTGGCCAGTGTCCATTAATTGGAGCTCAGTTCCTAAGTAAAGTGGCTTCTTTTCTCATGAATGACCCGTGTCTGTGTTTTCTTTCAAATCCTCAGGCCTTTGCCCGTTTCTTGGTGACATTGACATCGTAGGAGCAGTCACACTAACAATAGATAGGAAGTAAAACACAGCTAGCACAATGTAACAACCACTTTAGAAGAAGCTATAGCACATCACTTCATATGTTTGAGTTCCTATAGGAAGTGGAGCAATGCTGCAGCAGAAGAAATCAAATAATGAAGTCATAATGACGTCATTTAACCCTTTCAGACCATTCCCCAATCGATGAGAGCCTTCAACCTAAGGTTTAAGTTCTAAGAACAAAAGAAGTTCAGCGAATTACCCTCTTCTTGTCTACAGATTTGTGTTGTTCTATAACTGGGCAAACATAGTTTTTTGTGTAATCATTGAAATTCTTTTGATATTTATGTTTTGCTAACACTTGCTTTGTCAAGATATGTATACCTTTATGTATTTTATTAGATTTTCAAGAGATTGTGAAATAAATTAGTGAGACATGTAAGAAACTGTATGTGGATATCTATACTTACAAGTATGTATTTTCTTTCTATAACTGCTAAATAAAAATATTGTAATGCTAAAAATTAAATTTATAGACAAAACCAATAAAAAGTCTTCACTCTTTAAAACGGGCAGTTAACTAGGATTAATATCTATGGTCAGAAGCCGGCATGGTGAAAGTGTGCTTTGTACAGACTCATAGGAACGAGATCTGGGCAATTTTCCGGGGCATCTCAACCAGTTGTCATCTGATCTTCCATTACTATTTTTTTTATTTAACAATGTCAGATGCCTGTTTGTCTAGGATGTGTTGAGTTCTGTCGGTGAGGTGGAAACCATCAAGGCCTGAGGTCCTGGCTGCACAGGGACTGCCTGAGGTGAGTGGACAGCTGTGAGTGGGAGAAAATCCTACTCCACATTTAGCTAAAATTAGGCTCTGTGGAGTTTCTACTTTTCCTTCCTGCTTTAAACTGCAGGGCCATCAACAGCCAATCTAACACCTCTCACACATGAAAGCTCTTGGGTTTTTGAGAGGAGCTCTCTACTTCCCCTGGAGCCTTCTCATCTGCAGATTTAATATCTGCAATTCCTGTAAGGAGGCTTCATCTGTCACATTGTCAATTCCCTTCTCCATGCTGGGCTCCAGCTCTGACTGTCATCCTCTTTATCAATATCTCTCTAAACATCAGTGATTATAACTGAACACACCAAGATTCTACTAAAGGATGGGCAGAGCTGTCACTTTCCTGATTTTGTGCTCATATCACTGTTCTTATTCTGTATGTCTATCAATATAACCCGATGAAAATGACTTTTCTTGGCAATGTGGTGCACAGTGACTCATGCTATTAGCTTGACTCACTGCTGCTGCCTTTGAGTTTGCTGTCAAGAAACTGTCATATTAATTTTGTTTTGTTTTGTTTTTTTAACCAGCACAGGTTTTTTTTCTTCTCTGTTTTTGTGAAGTTTCTGTTAAATATTTGTGTGTTTTCCTGTTTCTCAAGCAAGAAACAGATTATGCTGGCTAATTTTCATAATCACACAAGCTTCATTCATTTCTCTCACATTTCAATACAGTTTTGAAATCCTGATATTGTAACTCTACTTCTTCCCCATTTCAAAATTGAAAATCTTTTAAATATCAGGTTTTAGAATTTATTCTTTTAATCACAAGTCCCAGTGGGTTACCCAAGATCAAAATGCAATTACATCTATGCATTATAAATATTCTACATTATCTAAAACTTGTTTCAGTTATATATGTTGTGTTTTCAACATACATATTACAATCAATGAGGTAGAAATAAGAAGCTGATTTTTCGATTTGGTGAAGCATAGTTTGAGTTACAGAGAGGACAGTAAGCATGAGCTGAATATGAAATAATGATTTTATCTGTGCACTTGTGTAAAATTCACTGATATAAAAACTATACAATTTATTTCTTGTATAAAGATATGCATACACACATGCAATCTAAGAACAGACTGATATTTTCTTTTATAATTTAATTAGACAAAACAAAAAAATTATGGAATAATATATCTAAATGTTCACTAAACATTTGCTTAAGTGTATCTACTACTAAAATACAACAGAAGCAGATAAATATTGATGCCTAATTCCAACAAAGCTAGACTCCCAAAGATTGTTTTGTCACTAGCTGCTCTTCTATGGGAAGGTATTGGTGTTAAAATTGGTTAGAGGTGTATAGAAAAATCTCCCTTTCATTTTTGTCTCCTGAAAAGATTCAACATATGAGAATTCACATCTTTATTTGTGGCCAATCTAAACATAAAATCTATTGAAAATGTTTCTGTATGCTGTCCAAAGCTCTATTCTATGAGCCAGAAATTCATGAAAATGGTGCTTATATCAGACATTTGGCACATCTCTTTGGTCATTTGAAAACCAGAATATAAGGTTTAAAAAATATCTGATTGAAAGGAGCTGTGTTGAGCAGGCTGAAGAGTTTATGGTTTGTATAAAGGTTTCCTTTTAAGTTTAATCATTTCTCCCATACTTATTATCCCCATTGGTGTTTACGTATGAAGTGATTTTTAAGTAAACAGTTTTTTACTTAATTTTATAATTTTTTGATATTATGTTATAGCAATAACATTTCTCCTTTATCTTTCTCCTATCCAAATACTCTTCCCATTTCTTCTTCAAATCATGGTGTCTGATTTGTTCCCATCTCAGGAGATAAAGCAGATCTCCTAAAGCCTTCCTCCTACAAAGCAACCCTCTCCATAAAGAGACCATATCAGCCATGGAAGTAAGTAGGTATTCTTTGCTCTTTCTGATATCCTCCAGTTCCAGCCCCCTGTCTCAACACTAGCCCTGCAGCAGAACCTCTGCCATGGCCTACTTTCCCTCTCTTCTTTTTCATGGTGATTCTTCACAGGTCCTCCTGGTAGATTCAGCCTCTCTCCCTACTGTAAACCCCTTTAACTCATATCTTACCAAATCTTCCCTATTCTTTCCTTTCATCTCCCAATACTTAAGAGCCCAGTCTATGCAAGACTCCAGCATCCATGTGTAGGTTCCCAAGGAGGAAACCCAGATCCATTACACTGTCTAGAGAGTTCATGGATGTCCAGGAGGGCAACAGAAACAAAGCAATGGAATACCAATACAACACAAACAAGACCAGCTATCAACACCTAGAAGTACAGTCATCCCAAACCCAGATGCCTGCATAAAAACACAGTCACAGCCAGATCAGTAAGTATCGAGTAAAGCCCACAAACCCTACAAGAGGAGGTCCTGAGAAATTCAATATACCTGAAGCACAAGACAAAGTTTTCAAAATATCTTTTATGGTTATATTCAAGTTCCTTAAGAGATTATGAATGAGCTGGTATTAAAAATACATAAACAGAGGAGTGGAATGAAGAAAACACTAAAGACATAAATGTGGAAGGAGAATCCAAGAAATCCAAAAGAAAACCCAAATTGAGATAAAACTGGTAATGCAAAACTTGGGAACTCAAACAGGAAATCTGGAGGCATGACTTATGAACAGAGCACAAGACATATAGAAATAATCTTGGACCTTGGAGGTGAGATAAAAGATATAATTACCTCAGCCAAAGAAAATGTGGAATCAAATTTATGTCCTCCTTTTCCATTAGCTGTCCTTGCATGCACATATGAATATTTTATAAATATATCTCTAAGTATAGCCTGTTCTGTCGGTGTGTGGTTTTTATATTTTTTTTCAGTGCTGAGAAGCTAGCATTAGACAACCAATTGCTGTGCTCTCCTGTCAAGCGCTGGGCCAGGTGCGAGGGAAATAATAAAAGGTTGGGAGGGTAACCTGTGTCCTGCCAGAGCTCCTGGACTCTGGCCAGGCAGAGGTGGAGAGTGTACAGCCCTGTGAGCTCTCAGTCTCGGATATCCCAGACCCTGCTGGATATCACAGAAGAGCTGAGAACTGGGCGGGAGTGAGGGGTTGGATGGCAGGGCAGCTCAGTCAGTCCCAGGCCCAAGGGAAAAGGGAGGCGCAAGAGGTTCCTGCATAGGTGTGGGGCGAGAGTCTTTGGTTCTGTCTCAGGGCTAGAGCTGGAAGAGTTTCCTGTGGGAGTATAGACATGGTTCTTTAGGGGAAGGCTTAAATCCATTGCTCCAGCACTGTGAGTCTAGACAAAAGGAGGCAGTCCATGGTCTCAAGGCATTTATTATAGAAAAGAGAGAGAGAGGGAAAAAAAAAGATAGAAAAGTAGAGACTGGCCATGGCCATGTGGAGAGAGGGTGAAGGTAGGGGAATAGAGGAAGCACGAGGTGAGAGTAAAGACAAGATGTTAAGGGTAAGAAGGAGAGGATGAGGTAAATAGCCCCTTTTATAGTGGGCTATGTTTTACCTTTCTGTTACCAGGGGCAGAGCATACCTGGCTGTGGTCAGGTGACTGTGGGGGTGGAATCCAGCCAGAATACTGGGAGCTTGGGTCATTGTCTAGCCATAGGATAATGGAGTGAGGGCTTGTGTTATCAGCAGCCTAACATCTGGGGTCATAGGTTTACTGTTCCATCCCTTGTAGAACTTGCTGGGTTGAGAGGAGTAAGCCTCTCTCAACCAAGAACACAGACTGTCTTTCATGGTCCAGTACTCTCCTCCAGAGTAGAATTCTTAAAAGCTTGGCTAAGAATCATATTCAACTTGCTGATTAAAATTTTTAAAAATGTCATTAATACTAAACTTTCAAGCTGACAAAGATAACTAATGGTTTCAAGAACTAATCATTTCATACTATGTGGAATTAGTCCCCAAATCATGAAATCAATGAAGCAAAATGAAGTTATCCTCAATATGCCATAATGCTACACAGATTTCATTTCTTCCTTCAAAAATGCTACACTGAGATACAATAATATTTGAAATGAAATCATTTTATTATGTTAAATCAAATATTCTAGTTTACTCTCTAGAAAATAAATCCTTCCAAAACTAAGCAGTTGCTTCATGAATGGAAGTCATTGGCAGCAGCCTTTGCAGTGTAATTGCAAACAGCAGTGCAGGACAAAGGATATTCACCAGCCTCTCCTGAAAGAAGACACTCTTCTAAGGACACATCCATGAACCCTGATAGCTCGAAGATGAAATTCTGTGATTTTGCACAGCTAGAAAATATTTTCAGCAAACTTAAATCTGAATAGTTAAAACCCTTTGGTGTATGGGATCCCACAATACTAGTAACACCAGTGGTTGTTTTTACTTAAACACAGTCTGTTATTGAAAGACATTGAGCATTGGACGAATTATTTCCTTAGAACAGTAATATTCACTAGTCATGTGCATTCAAGCTCTTGTTTACATTAATTAATATATGACATAAATAGAGAAGTTCTTAGTAACTTCAGATCCTTTACCTCCTACAGAGCATGGTGTCCCTGAGAGATTGCTTGTATGCTCATGAACTGAAATTGTAACTTAGTACCCAACTCATATATTTGTACATGTATTTTAGGTCTTTTATCAAGGTAAAAAAGGTAAAATTCTATTCAAGTTTGAATTAAGAAAGATGGCAACATTTTAAAACTTGAACCATACATTCAAATACATTCTCTTTTTCTAGCCTAGCACATCCAATTCCTTGGCCAGTAATCAACTTATTGTCTGTGAAAGCCAAATCTATACTTCACTGATCATGTCAGTACGGAAATGAGCCCACTATTGTTTTAGAGCCAGCTGGCTTCTGTTAAGGATATCAGTTGAGGATGCTAAAAGGATGGAAAAAAGAAAGACTTGTTTTTTTGTTTTTTTTTTTTTTTTCATGATCTGAGCTCCTCTTGGCAGGTTTCTGCAATCTCTCCAGGGACCAATTCTGCTATGCAGATGGCTTCTTTTATGCCTGGTGCTCAGATTCTTCTGGTCATGTAGGTTCTGAAGTTCACAAGATTAAGAATACCAGGAGAAACCGATAAGACCCTACATATTGTATAATAAAAATTGGTTTTCTTATGAAACACCTTAGCTTAAAACTTTTCTGATACATTCTAGGAGAAAGAAATCTAGCAAATTCTGTCACCAGAACACCTCAGTTAATTCTATGGCATCAGGTAAATTCTATGCCTATTCTGAAGAGGTGTAAATCTTCTTAATTGATGACAAGTTGGGCATGGCCCACGCAGCATATAAACCTTTTTAGGATAATAGCCCATGGTTACTTCTGTCTTTGTACTTTTAGAATTCTAATTTTCTGCTTCTGACCCAATCTGTCTTCAGCCCAATTCCTTATTTTATTCAGAAGTTATTTTATTTAAACTTGAATGTTTTAATTGAAATAGAATCATATCACTTCCCCCCTTTTTTTCCTCCCTCCATCCTTTCCCAGCTACCCTTTCCTGAATCCTTCCCATTTTTCTCCTATTCTCAAGTTGATAGCCTGTTACCAGTCTTTGCTTCTCCTGTGGGATCTTCCTTTTGCCATCTTTTATTTCCCAGGTTTCAACTCTTATCAATAGATAGGAGAGAAAAAAAAGATAGAGAGGAGAGAGATAGGTTGAAATCCTTGAATCTATTTTTTTCCTTTCTTTTCTGCTTTGAATATCACTACTAATAAGTTGCAACCATCCTTCCTAAACCAACACCCTCCCCCATCTTTGGACTCTAGCCCTTTTATGTTTATATATTCTCTGACAAGTTCTTAGAACTGCCAAGTCAAACAATTTCAGAAACTATCCGCAGCTGGCAAAACCATGCCTCTGCTAGAGCATGAGGCAAGTCAGAGCTGCTGCTCCAGTCAATCCAAAGTAACCCCACATCTCCATACTTGGGATTAAAATGAGAACATTCTTATAACCAAAATTCCAAAATTCTTACTAGAATAAATAACCTCTTTTCCTTTCATTATTATTGTACTATTATTGGTTTACACATGCATACACATTTCTGTGCTCAAATACAGACACACACAGCTTGATGAGTTCAACTCTGTTCATTAGTTTGTTTTTGTTTTGTTTTGTTTTGTTTTTGTTTTTGTTTGTATTCAAGGACTTGGTCATTCTCTGAACTAGACAACTAATTCAACAAAGGGGCTCATCCTTGGAAAGATAAATCTCCTTTGCCCATATTCCACCACTTGCCTGTAGTTCTTGTCTAGTGGTAGCATAAGGTGAATTTCTTCCACTGCCGTGTTAGCATAGCCATTGATTTTGCTGTTGTTCAGTCTTGTTTTATACAGATACTTCTGTGAAAGACAATTTCATAACAGACTTCCTGGTATTCTAGTTCTAAAATTATTCCACTTGCTTTTCCAAGATGTTCCCTGAGGCTTAGATGCATAGACTGTGATGTAGATGCTTTATTTGGGGTTAATCTGTCCATAATATGTTCATATGTGTGTTTCTCACACTTTGGTTTTCTATGATTGACTCCATTGACAGTAAAGAAAGGCTTTTTTGATATAAGGGGTAGTATCAACATATATCTGAGTACAAGGATAATATTTAGAATGCATTAAGAAATCATGTATGCCTACCCAAATAGTAATCGTAGGTTCTTTTCTAAGGCCCAAGACTTCAGAACAGCCAGGAAGATGGCTAGGGTTCTGGGATTAGGACTTTTACTTCTGTTTTGTTCAGTGGGCCTTAAGTTCATTTAGACTTGTGTTGCCACAAGCATGCAATTTGCACTTACTACACATTTCTGCATTTCTTTTCATGTTCCTTGCCTAGCAATTTCTGAAACTATGGAAGGCAAACAGAAGGATGGGGCTTTGGATCCAAATCCAGCTCCAATGATCTGACTCCTGTGTTCTAAATGTCTAATATGTTCAGAAATAGGGACCCATCCCAAAATCCGGCAAGGCACCAAGTTTACATCTAAAATCTATATTATTTTGTAGTTACTTGAACTATCCTGACAAAACATTTAATAGAAAGATTGACGTAGCTTCTACTGAGGATTTTTCCTTTTTTTCTATCTATCCATCTCTCTCTCTCTCTCTCTCTCTCTCTCTCTCTCTCTCTCTCTCTCTCTCTCTCTGTGTGTGTGTGTGTGTGTGTATATATATATATATCCTGATGATATATATCATCTATCAGTCTATCTTCATCTAATTGTCTATCAGTCTGTCAAGCTACTGATTTATATATCCACTTAGCTTCTATCATGTCCTATAATCTATCTATCTATCTATCTATCTATCTATCTATCTATCTATCTATCTATCTATCATCTATCTAATCTAAGCTAGTACAAAATTACAGATAAATATTACTACTTGAGACTTTATCAAATATCTTGGTTTTACTTGACCCTTATCACTCCTTCCCTTCCTCCCTAATCTCAGTCATTCCTTGGTTTTTCATTTTCTCATTTCATATCATTTATACACTTCTAGCCTTTTCCCTCTCTCTTTTCCCTACCTATGGCCCCTTTAAATTCTTCTGATTTCTATGCTTACTCCCTGTATCTTATTCTCTAATTTGCATAAAAGAATGTTGTAGCCTATCAAAAGAAGATGGAGCTTCTCAGGCTCTGATTGGAAAATCACTGAAGGTACAATTATTAAGAATCCCAAAATGAAAAAAAAATCACTTGGAAAACATAATATTGCTTGGGTTAAGTAAAAATGGATTTGGATTTCTGAAGTACATCTCCAGAAACTTCTCATTTATTTTATTTACCCATAATTCTCCTAAGATTGATTATAAAAATATAACACCCTTTATAAAATTAGTTTTTGAAAAGTTTTTAATAAATGTGTACTTAATCTATCTTGATGTTGCGGTAGTGTTTATTAATTTAAATTATCTGTTGTTGAGAGCTTTCTACTTGAGTATAGCTTCTCTGTCATGCCTCATCTTCCTTCTAAGTTCCTCTCAGATCTTACCTTCTCCATTCCAAATTCATGACATTTTCTTCTTAATTAGATTATGTAAATTTGCATATATCAGTATTATGTAAAGAGATACATGTATGCACAAACTTCTGAGTACTTTTAGTACACACAGGCACACATGCATATACACACAGATGTATACCATATACCTACACACACACACACACACACACACATATATCTCTTCATATATATATATATATGAAGAGATAGAGAGATAGAGAGACAGAGAGATAGTGACAGATATATATATATATATATATATATATATGGCATTATGTGCCTTTGTCTCTCTCTATGTCTGCTTATCTCTGTCTGTCTGTCTGTCTGTCTATCTGTCTGTCTCTATTTATCTCCTTGTTCTGGTATGATAAAAGTCATCCTTGTTAATGAAAGCTTACTTTACTTATTTTGTAACAATTGAGATGACCTGAGGTAGTAGAGTCTTGTCACAAGTAGTAGCATATAGAACATACAGGGATTATATGTTGGGCAATAAGGTAAACTATACAAAAGCAAAGTTTATGGAATCAGTAGTGTTACCTGAGATAAGTGAAAAAAAGAAAGAAAAAGAAAAAGAAACGAAATGTAATCCCTTCTCCTTTACAAGTAGACCTATAATAATGTTAAGACAGCTATTCTATTTGTTTTAGCTTGTTTTATTTTCCTTGTACTTTATCATTTGAAATTGAATCAATTGCTTTTGACTTTTACCAGACAAATTGCTCTGAAGTACATCATAATGACTTCTAAAATGGAATTGGACCCAGCATTATTGGACCATGACAGATGGCCTCATGTCTGTTTAGAAAAGTCAAATAATTCTCTATACATAGTCTTCTGGGTGAGAGTGCAAAATGAGTTTGACTTATCAGGTGGACAAGATCAAGAAAATGGATCAAAAAAATTGATTATCAGAGAAAACTTAGAGGCAAAAAGGAAACAGTTATTAAGACAGCTAGTTCTTGGCACAGCTTGATTTTAACAGACAGATTGTGTCTACTGTATATTGGGAATAAAATAGAGGGAAGTTAAATAAAGACAGGCTTTGAATGTCAGATTTAGGATTCAAACAACCTTTGTTTTGTAGACAACTGAAGCTGTAAACAATTGTTTGGTAGACAATGAAATTTTGAGGTGTAATTGCATCATAAAGGTTCTGGGAATCACAATTTCATGGATATTTAGAAAGTACTAGAAACTCAAGAAGGCATGAGCCAGTTAGACGGAATGGGACCTTGGGGCTCTACACTCTTGGGAGCTAATATTTCCTATAGAGCCTGTCTCACTGTCAGTGTCCTGTAAGCCAAAGAACAGATGGTATTTTCCCCTCCTTCCTTGTTTAAACATGCCTCCTTGAAACAAACAAATGAAAGCCTATCCCCCATTGACTGACGCACCCTTGATCCATAATCAAGCCCAAATGAACTGGTCCTCCTATACCTCCTACACCTGGAAAAATGAGAAATCTTTGTGATAAGCATAACGATAGAATTTTTAGCACAAACCTAACATTGACTATCATAAATTTAAGCTGGCTGAAATCCACAAAACTGAATACAGTATTCTAGCAAATTTTATAAGATAGGAAAAATATTAGAAAAAACTCAGGTATAACAATTCCACATGCGAACAGCTATTATAGAGAAGCTAATGGAAAGCAAAAGAGACAGTGCTCAGTTAACAATATGAATAAGTAGAAATGTCTGTGTTGGAGATCTCTAGTTCTGTATCCAAAGTTGAAGGAAAACAAGAACCACTAGTAAGGCTCTTTATATATTTAACCTAACACTTAACATTAAGGAATCTAGAGAACGAATTGTTAATATATGAGTAAAGATACTTTATCATTCTTTACAAAAACTTAAAGATGACAAATTCACTATTAGTTTCTGACAGAGATGCTCCGTAGACCCTGATTTCTACTCTCCTCTGCTTAACTCAAACTCCAAACCATGCTGAAAGTCTTGACATACAAGTGTGAGTTACCAAGTCTTCATGCTGATATCCAATTACATCCTTCATAAACCACACATGGTATTCTTCAAGGAGAAAGAGCTTTAGAAATGGTCCATGAAGGCCCTGCAGGCTTAGATATGACCAAGTAGGCTGTAAATTAAAGGTTCTTCTAACATGGTCCATAGAAATTATGGGGTGGGTAACTGCAGGAAGAGGTTTCACTTGATCTTCCAAATTTCTTCACCAATGAATTGGACAATACATAGCAAAAAGAGCAGATGGTATTTCCTCACAGGAGATATTTTTCCCAGTGCACAAATAATATTTTGCAAGATAGGGAGCAGGATCATAAAGAATTCACAGGAGAAAAGATAAGGCTGAAAAATCCACAGATATTGAACTTGTAGTTTCAGAAAGAAGTAAATGAAGCTATATAGTGTCACTGAATGTAATATATTCTGTAAAACTGAAACTTAAAAAAAAAAGTCAAATCAATCAGTCTTGCATGAAGTGAAATCTCTTGTTAGATGATCAAATGTACAAACCAAAGGTAGAGTATAGAATAAACATTTAACAACAACAACAACAAACAAACAAACAAACAAAAATAAAGATGAGGGAATGTCAGCATCTAGGAGAGAGCAGTGGTGAGCAGGAAAACAGAAATATAAAACTAACAGTGATGGGTGCCAAACAAACAAACAAACAAACAGGAGGAGTAAAAGGTACCTGAACTTGTTTCATTGTCCTTATCACTCCTGTTAGAAAACAAATGATCTGATTAAACAATGACTGGATGTTCAAAGTAACTTGGCTTAAAGGGAGTGCTTGCTGTTTGGAAGATGTCCCCAAAGTGAGCGCAACTGTCAGTTGTCAAAAATTTTTTTAAAAAATTAATAAATAACAGAATGAAAGAAAAAAGAGGAGGGAAGAAATAAAGAAAGACAGAAAGAAGGAAAGATAGACAGAAGGAAAGGAATTAAAGAACAAAACAACAACATCTAGAACAAAATAACAACCCATTTGATTAACATGGTAGAAAACTTCAGACAGTGGATATACAGATGGTAAAAAAGAAGAAGGGAGAAGGGGTAACTATAGGTGGTCTCTGCCTTCATGTAAATTTTTGACTTTCTAGAGTTAGAACAGAAAAGAGAGTTATATGTAAAGTAATGTTTATTCTTCAGAGTTATTAGCACCACAGCATCGATTTTGTTACTGGTCAAGAAAATAATGATGAAAAAGTTATGGAATAATTAACCTCAACTCTAACTCTACAATGGTAGATACCTTCTCTCTTTTTATTGAGAAGATTAAAATATAGTAATTATTAAAATAATTAAAATATATATTGCTTTTGTTGTATATTTTTATAATATAGTTTATTAATTTTTTAGTAGGTTTTTTTTTAATTTACGTTTCAAATGTTCTCCCTTTTCCTGGTTTGCCCTCTGGAAAAAAAAACTCTATTCCCTCCTCCTCCCCCTCCTCCCCATCCCACCCTCTCTTGCTTTCTGGTCCTGTCATTACCCTACACTGGGGCATAGAACCTTCACAGGACCAAGGGTCTCTCCTCCCATTGATGACTGACCAGGCCATTCTCTACCATACATATGCTGCTGGTGCCATTAGTCCCACCATGTGTACTCTTTGGATGGTGGTTTAGTTCCTGCGAGCTCTGAGGGTACTAGTTAGTTCATACTGTTGTTCCTCCTAAGGGGCTGCAAACCCTTCAGCTCCTTTAGTCCTTTCTCTAGCACCTTCATTGGGGACCCTGTCTGTACTCAGTCCAATGGATGGTTGTGAGGCTCTACTTCTGTATTAGTTGGGCACTGTCAGAGCCTCTCAAGAGACAGCTAGATCAGGCTCCTGTCAGCCAGCACTTGCTGGCATCCACTATAGTGTCTGGATTTGGTGATTGTATATGGGATGGATCCCCCAGGTGAAGCAGTCTCTGAATTGTCCTTCCTTCACTCTCTGCTCCATACTTTGTCTCTGGAACTTCTTCCATGAGTATTTTGTTCCCATTCTAAGAAGGATTGAGTTATCCACACTTTGGTCTTCCTTCTTCTTGAGTTTCTTGTGGTTTGTGGATTGTATTATTTCTTTGAAATTAAAATAACATTCCATCTTTTCCACTGTCCCTTTCCTCCCATAGCAACTCTCATGAACCCCCCTCTCTCTGTCTCTCTCTCTCTGTCTCTCTCTGTCTCTCTCTGTCTGTCTGTCTGTCTCTCTCTCTCTCTCTCTCTCTCTCTCTCTCTCTCTCAAAATTGTTACTTCTTTTTATCTAGTTGTTACTGAAATCTAGGGCCTATTCTCTCATTGATGCTTGACAAGGCCATCCTCTGCTACATATACAGCTGGAGCCACAGGTCCCTCCATTTGTACTCCTTGGTTGGTGGTTTAGACCCTGGGAGCTCTGGTTGGTTGATACTGTTGCTGTCCCTATGGGGTTACAAACTCCTTCAACTCCTTCATCCTTTCTCTAACTCCTCCATTGAAGACCCAGTGATTAGTTCAATAGTTGGCTGGAAGCATACATGTCTGTATATGTCAGGTTCAAGAGCAAACCTCTAGTGACTGATGTTCTTACAGTGCTGAGCTTGTAGTGGAAACAAACATCATTGGTCTCAGTTGTCTGATCAAGACTGTGAGAAGATGGAGAAGAATGGATAGACATGCAGATGAAGCATATAAAAATAGGCTGGTTGTTTTGAAAAGATGCTTAGGTATGGGATAAAAATGTTTACTATTTCAATGAGTACAAAAACATGCCTTGAGAGCAGTCATCCTTTAAAAAGATTTGAATGCCATGATTATTGAGGAAATTGTGTACAAATAAATAGACAAAATATCTGAATCCAAATTCTAATACTGATTAGAATTTTAGATACTGTAACTTTATAATATCATGAGATGTGACAAAATGTCATCAAATTTTTGTACTAATAAAAAAGAAATGCACATTCCAATGATATCTACATTGGTATTTACTACTACAATACTAATATAATATACAACAATAATATTAGACAGAATAAAAAGAACTAATTCATGATGAAACATGCCTATAAATACATAAGTCTTAGTACAAATATATGAAGAACCCAGATTTTAAGAATCAAACAGATGCCAAATTTCACACCCATAACTGTTCAGTTAGTCTTTCAAATACATAAACAGTATCATCACTGTTAGTGATATTATTTTGCAAATGGGTGGAATAACTCTTAGAAGAGTTCTAAATTATTTTTTCCTAAACATCATATATTTTTCCATGAATTACATTTATATTAAATAAAATATTTATGATGTTCAAGCACATGACAAATAAGTTGAGTCTATGATAATATCTCCTTAAAAGGTGTTTGTATATATATACATGTGCATATATGTTAAATATATAGTAGTTTAGCTATTTATAATTAAATTATAAAATATTATATCTATTTTGATTATTCTTTCTTGAATTATAATTATATATTAATATGATATACTAATTAATATATTAAAAGGATGCATATATGTTTAACCATATATTATATATGTAGTTTTTAAATTATCTGCCTAGATATCTATTATTATATAAATATATATTTATACATAATATATATTAATTTTATATACATATACATATATACACGTATATAATTTTATATACATATTTGTATGATACATACATTGTACTTTATTACTTAGGACTCTGTAACATTGTTTATGTGCTTGATGTCTATTATAGCCAATACTTACAGTCCTTAACACTACAAGGTACACAACATCACAATCAGGGACAAATATAAAAACTGAACTTTTAGAAAATTCCATGGGCAAAATTTCAACAATGAATTAAAGCCTGAATAGAGTCATTGGTATTTTAAAGATGAGCATTATTGTTTTTTATAATAGTAACAATTATTATTATTATTATTATTATTATTATTATTATTATTGTCATCATCATCATCATCATCATCATCATCATTTATCATCATTCTGGAAAGTCTAGGCTTTCATTACAAGAGATGAAAAAAATGATAAAGCAATAACTACTCAGTATTCTAAATGAAGGTGCTTCATCATGTATAGATCCACTACAGGAAGGATTGGCATTGAACATGGGGTGCTGGCATGGGCAGGAACCTTAACTGAGAATCTTTATTGGAGTCATTCTGAAAAGAAATTATAGAGAAAGGTACAGGTTAAAAACTGACTAGTTTAACATATTCCAGTGGACTAAGATTTCCCAGTCTATTTTAGTGTATATGTTTCCAAATGGATGAATGAGGAGTGCAAAAATTTTCACTGGAGAAATAAGCAATAGATACATAGTGGAAAAGCATCATGGTCTGAGGACCATGTTGCCTTACATGGGAAATTCATCATTTTATTAAAGTGAAAATATCTGGTATCATTGGACACACAACTCATATGCAAACACACACACTGATTCACACACCTATATACATACACACATAAAAACACATACATATACACATACACACACACAAACACAATCAACGAAGTGATTTCTAATGATATCTGATATTCCTCTACACCGGATGAGAGGCCCTTGGCACAACTGACATCAGAAAGTCATCCTCAGGCAGCTGATGGGAGCATATACAGGGACTCACACTTAAACATTAGGAGAAGTTCAGGAACCCAACAGAAGTGGATGAAGGATTGTGAGAGCCAGATGAAAAGAGAACACCAACAAAATACAGTCCACAGAACCAAATAAGAAGGGTTTACAGTGATTAATATGGGACAATCATGAAGCTTACACGGGTCTTTGCTAGGTTCTCTGGATATATGCTGTGGTTGTTTTTGTTTTTTGTTTTTTGTTTCGTGTTTTGTGTTTTTTGTTTTTTGTTTGTTTTTGGTTTTTTTGGGACTTGCAACAGTGTGAGTGGGTGTATCTCTGACTCTTTTACCTTCTCTTGGAACCCTTATCCTCCTACTAGTCTACCTTGATGTGAGGATTTGTGCCTAGTCTTATTGCATCTTAACATTTGGTTTTTGATTCATATCCCAGGTGAGCATGCACATTTTCTGAAAGGAAACAAGGAGCAATGGATTTGTGGAAGAGTAGAGGTATGATTTTGGGGAGTGTTGGAACAAGGAGATGGAGGAAATGTTGTGATCAGAATTATTGTATGAGAGAAGAATAAATAGAAAATAAATAAAAAGAGCTCACCAAATTCAAAAAATAAGAGGAAAAAGAAAACAAATGTTATACCCATAGAAAATGAAGAAATAGAAGTCTCCCTGTTTCCTTATAACCTTATAACCTACTTAATGCATGCTTAGATCTGAAATATATTTTCAACATAAGTGAAAAACAGAAATTCTATACAGAAATCATGCATAATTTTATGTACCAATAAGTTTTTGAGAAAACTAATTCAGATGACAGAGGATTAATTTACAGTAGCTTAAAAGAATAAAATGCACATCAATAAAACTAAGAAAGCAAAGATATTTACAATGAAAACATTAAGCCACTGTAGAAATGTGTTGAACTAGACATTAAAAGATGGAAAGACCTTGCATGCTAATATATTAACAAAATTAATATTGTAAAATCTCAATATCACTGAAAACAATCCCTGAAACCATATTCAAATCTCTTACCTTGAATAAAAATGAATTCAACTGTATAGTTCAGCAGTTGCAGTTAAAAGTTATTTATGAAATAGGAGAATTATAATTTTGGATAAATTTTTGTTCATAGTAGCAGCTAAAATAATAGGGAACAAGTATAATACATTAGAATATACAATTAGGAAATGACTTTCTGAAAAATTCCAATAATGTGCAAATTAGTAACTCAAATTAGCAAATAATATTTTGTGAAGGTTGCCTTGTTTAGCCTTAATAGGAGAGAGGTGCTTTATGTTATTACAATTTTATATGCCATGGGTCTTTGCTAGGTCCTCTGGATATATGCTGTGGTTGGTTTTGGTTTTTTTTGTTTGTTTGTTTTTTGTGGGACTTGTAACAGTGTGAGTGGGTGTCTCTCTGACTCTTTTACCTGTTCCTGGGACCCTTTTCTTCCTAGTGGTCTACCTTGGTAAATACTTGTGGACTACAGTGCAATCAATCACTGGACTAAAGGGACAGCCTGTGTTAGATAAACAAACTATTCTAGAAAATATTTGATAACATATAAGGGAATCATATTTAGAATAAAGACATAAAACTGAAACATCAAAACTAATAAATTATACAATAAAACTCGGTAAATGAACAGAATAGAATATTCTCCAAGGAACAGATCCAGATTTTCAGTGAATAATTTAATGTATTCAACATCCTTGGTCAGAAAGGAAATGAAAATCAAAACTCCTTGAGATTTCATCTTATCTGAATGACATTATCTTGCATCTACGAGAGGAGAGGTCCTTGGTCTCCTATGAGGGGAGAGGCTCAATTCCCCAGTGTAGGGGAATGCCAGGGTGGTGAGGCAGAAGTGGGAAGGTGGGTGAGGAAGCACCCTCATAGATGCAGAGGGAGGGGGATAAAATAAGGGGGATTTGAAGGGGAAAACATAAAAGGGGATAACATTTGAAATGTAAATAAATTTAATATCCCATTAAAAAAGGAAAGAATGGATGGAAATTTTGTGTGAGAGTGATACAGGTAACATGGAAATCTGTATGAGTTTTCCTCAAAGACTACTATACTAAACTAGAACTAATACTCTATACCACTGGTGTATATTCAAAATTCTCCCAAGATACCAGACATTGGAATTTGTTCAGTGTTATTTATTATGGCAGTACTCACAATAGCTAGGAAATACAACTGGACTAGATATATATTAATAAATAAAGTGAATTGCTGGAACAGCAAAGTATTTTTTTTTCTTAATCATCATTGTGACTGGTTGATGCCCATACTTCAGTGGATGACCTCATGCCTAGACACATGTGGGCCTCAGTCAGATAAAAAAAATAACAATGAAAACCAAACACAACTGGCACAAAGAAGAGAGGGAGGAGGAGGAAGAGGAGAAGAAGAAGGAGGAGGAGGAGGAGGAGGAGGAAGAAGAGGAGGAGGAGGAGGAGGGGGAGAAGGCCAGGCAGTGGTGGCCTATGCTTTAATCCTAGCATTTGAGAGGCAGTGGTTGGAAAATTTCTGAGTTCAAGGTCTGGTTTACAGAGTGAGTTCCAGGACAGCCAGGGCTACACAGAGAAACCCTGTCTCAAAAAAAAAAACGAAAAAGAAAAAGAAAGAAAGAAAGAAAGAAAGAAAGAAAGAAAGAAAGAAAGAAAGAACAGCACGAAGAACAAAAAAGAATAAGAACAAAAGAAGGTAATGAAATGATACTCCTATACTGATTGGTGCTTGACTTTACCCAACAACTGATAGAAACAGATGCAGAGAGGTATGCCTAAACATTAAGCTGATCTTGGGGAATGGGTGAGACAGGGAAGGTGTGGCAATTGTAGCAATCATAGGATTCAAGGACACCACAAAAGAAAAAAAAGAGGGTCAACAAACCTGGGCATGCAGGAACTCAAAGAGATGGAACTGAAAACCAGGGAGCTCGAATGGGTCTGATGTAGACCCTCTGCACATACGTTACTGTGCGTAGCTTGGTCTTCTTGTGGGACTCTTAACATTAGGAGCAGGATCTATATCTGACTCTGTTGTCTGCTTTGGGATTGTTTTCTCCTAGAAGGTTGCCTTGTTCAGCCTTAATAGGAGAGAGGTACTTAATGTTGTTGGAATTTTATATGCCATGGGTGGTTGGCATCCACGGGAAATCTGTTACTTTCTACAGAGAAATATGGGAGGAGTAGATGAGGAACAGGGAGAAGGGAAGTGAGGGGAGAGCCAAGGAGGAGAAGAGGGAGGGTAAACTGAGGATAGGATGTAAAATAAATAAATAAATAAATAACTATAAAAATATGTAGGTTTTAAAGACAGATATAATTTGAGTGTCCTTGGGAAATTGGAGGGGTCACTGGGAGATGGAAATGATCAACAGAAATACAGTACATATATTTAATTATTTAAGAATAATTAATAATAAATTTTAAATTAATAGATGACATATACATACACAAAATTTTAATCAGCCAGGAGGAAAAAGGAATGATGTCATTTTGAGGGAAAATAGACTCAGCATGAGATCGTGATGTTAATTGAAATAAGCAGAATCAGAAGGACAATTCATCCTATATATACACTTTATATTTAAGTGTGTGTGTGTGTGTGTGTGATAGAGGGAAAGAACAAACCCATAATAGAATCCTGAGAAATGTATGGGAGCATGGGGCAGGGTAATACTCAAAGGGCAGAGACTAGCAACAGGGAGCAGACTCTGTGTCAGTGGGAATTAAAAATCAAATCAAGTAGATATCAGCATCCTCTCAGTGCTCTCTGTAATTATCATGGACTCTTGTCTACATAGAATAGGGTGAGACTTAATAGCTAAGCCAAGTTCACTCTCATTATGTTGTGTCAAATTTCATGAAATCTCCACAAAATGGACTCACAGAAAGTATTATTAGAGGAAGCAACAAATGCATCTGAAAGTTGACGTGAAAATTCCTAGCTTCCCATGCTCATACCTGTCCTTTCCATGAGTTATACAAGTTTTAAGCAGGAGTAATATCCTTGTGCTTCTAAGAATGTTGATATTACACATATTTTTTCTTTGTTGTTTTTATTTTTTAAGACGAGTATGATTTGGAAGTTTCTTATTGAACACTGAATCTAACAAGTGCTTAGACAGTGTTGTGACACACCAAAATGAGAAATCACAAAAATCCTGGATGCAATAAAGTGTATATAGCAGGGAGTATATAGTCTGTTTAAGTTCAAGGCATATCCTGGAGAGACAGGTGTCTCCATTTAGATTTACATTTGGAATGATGTGATATGGGATAAGATAATATTGTCTCCTAGGTTTCAAGGTGTATTTTACATAGGATGTGTATACAAAAGCATATTCAGACAGAGCAGGGTACAAATCAGTCAAGCAAACATTAAAGTTCCTATAATCGTTCCTCTTCACACATTACATATTAACAAATTGGAACTGAATCAATAATTAAGAATATGAAAATAATGTGAGGCATGCACTCCTTCTATTGAGCTGGACCTAAGCGCAGGTAAATGGCTGCTGGTTATTTTCCAATGTAAAAGTGCCATTACTGCATCTCTAGGGGATATCTTGGACTGTGGGACATGGTTATAATTCATAACCATTACATCTAGGCAGGACTACTGATTGATTTTGTAGTTTGGCAGCTAGCTTAGCACATTTCAATATTATGAGATATAGTATATAAGAGAGCAGGTTTCCAGGTTTTTTACAGCTCAATTCCTTCAAGTCTTCCTTTCTGAAGTTTATATGTAATGTTTATACATACATATGGTTTATATATAAATAAATTATTATCATGTTCTGAGAGGCCACTGAAGGAAACCACAGAGGGAAGATCAGTTTGCTACAGGGATGACAAACCTAATTGCTCACCTGAACCTAAGGGACTAGCAGGTTATGTGTGTGTGTGTGTGTGTGTGTGTGTGTGTGTGTGTGTGTGTATTTCTATATATAACAATAGTTAATAAATAAGAGATTATAAATTTGAGAGGTAGCAGATGGGACATAGGAGATGTTGGAAAGAGGAGATGGAGGAGGGAAATGACATAAATTCAATATGTGTAAGAATTTATCTATAAAATAATAATACGGAGACCTTGACTCAGTCAAGAGTCAGTTCTGGAACAGAAAACAAATGTGTTTTCTTTTACATAAATTTACTAATAACTGAAGGTAAGTATAAAATTTTGTCACTTCTAATAAAAAGAAAGAGGGGGAGGAAACTTCCAGAAAGGAAAAAAATCAATTTTAAACCTGGTGTCAACATCACCACATTGTAAAATAAATTCCCCGATGCAGGTCATCTCTTGAGTTAGGCTTTCCATTTTGGTAGCTACATATATTAGATTTTGCTATCAGAAAATCCCCTACTGCCGAACATCTAAATTACATCAGCCACAATCTGATTTCTCTGAATTTACTTCTACAGCAACAAAAACTATTTTTTTTCTATTTACAGAGCTAATATCACTACCGTGACAAATAGGAAAAGAAAAACATAATACTCTATGGGACTTAGCCTCAAACTTATAGCACCACTCTAGGTTCATGAACTGTAAGGAAAGTCGTAAATATAAGTTAATTTACAAAGATGTGCAGCACCTCATCAGGGTATTACTTCTGGATTACCACACACCAATGAAAACACTGAAACATAAATAAATATGTTTTCCACTATTAGAATTTTCTCACTATATTTAGGTTTCCTCTAAAATCTTTATACTCAATATATAATTTCCAATGACATGGGTCTTCAGAGAAATAATGTGTTTGTGACGGTGTGCCCTCATTGTAGATTAGCCTCGTGAAAAGGAAAGACATAAGAAATCTTACTTCTGTACTCAAGTCTTTGCTGTAGTGGTAGAGTGCCTACCTTACTAACTGCTTTCCCTACTAACTGAACTGCTGCCTCCTAATTCTTGAACTTTATAGAATCTATAAATGTGAAGGAAACAACATTTGTTGATTGAGATGCCTTGTTTGTGGAAATTTAAACTAAATAATGCTTTCTAGACTCTATCAATGATATTCATTTTAATATAAGCATACATAGATTAATACATAAAATTATGTAACAATTTAGAATAAAACAATAACAACATACTAACATTGATTTCTTAGTCAGCCTTAAGGTCATTTTGAGGTATAATTAGCAAGATAATATAATATGTGAATCATGTTTATTAAATATTGACTACAGGGTTCTGAAATTATCCTCAGAATTAGTTTTCCCAGAAAAGCATTATTACATATATTTTACAATAACCATAGAGGTCAAAGCTAAAAACTACTAAAACTCTAACTCCAAGAATTACATTTTAACATAATTTATCTTAGCTTTAGAAAAATTAGGAAACTCTTGTGTTTAGACTGCTCTGCTATTTATTAAGAATTGCATAGTATAAATATGCCAATAATCCTCAGATTTATATTTAATATGCTTCAATCAGCTCAATGGCTGGGAAACACCCAAGGTTCTATGTTGCTAATACCTCCCCTCCAATACTCCTGAATTATTACTTACTAAAATGTATATTTCATTTTTGTTACCATAGACCCAACTAGGGGGAATGTCTCCCTCAGATCTTACATGATTGATTGTATACTCTGTTCTGCAGCTCTCAAGCCTTATCCTTCTGCTTTCCTGGCATTGCAATTCTGTCTTTCTTCCTCTCTTGGTCCTCTTGTCTGCAAATCATAAAGTTCCCCCACCATTTCCCTGCCCAGCCATTGGCTGGTAGTACCTTTATTTACCAGTTGATACCAACTTATGGCAGGGATCCTCAACATCTTAAAGGGAACCCAAATAACCTTTAGGCCAAACCCACAACATACACCCACATGAATTAAATTTGGATCATAATCTATATACCTATCCCTAGAGATGTACATAGCCAAAATAAACACTCCCTTTCAGAGTCTTCCCATATGATTTTAGTTTGTTTCAACTTGACAAATAAAGTTGATCATCATACTTTCTAATATTTATTTTCATTAAGTAGAAAATAAAATTCTACCTATAGAGAAAAAGAAAGTAAACACAGAAAAATTTATATATATATTTCCTAAATTTAATATCTTCTATTGTACTGACTTCTCAAAATTGACTTGAATGTCTTATGCAAGTGAGAAAAAAGTTGATGCATTTTTTGTCTCTTTTTTGAAAATATTTCTCTTTGGTTCTTTTAAATTTCATATGTGCACATATAAAGACAAGTATTTTTTTTTTAGTAAGATAAACAAACACTTTTTATTTACTTAGAAAGCACATGTCATATTGTATCAAATGATAGGCAATTGATTTGTATAGCACTCAATCTCAACTACAGAAAATCAAAAGAATGGACTTCAACCTCTCTGGATGCTATAGTGCTACACTCACCGTCTACACTTGTATCACTTCCCAGGTTAACCTAGCTCTTCTCTGCCAAATTTAGCTGCTGAGTTCCCAGAATACATGACACAACATCTGTGGTGCTTTCCACTGAGATTTATTTAGCCAGATTTTCATTAAAATAGCAAGTGAATTGACTCAATAAAATGTTGCTTATCTTAATAAAGACCCTTAGAGCTTTGCAAATTTGCATTTAATAGTCTTAGTGTCATTATGGCATTAATAATCTGTGCCTAAGGAGTAATAATGAAAACCTTATACTTTCTGCTTAATAGAGGTCGCTACAAACTCTTCCATTTTCATGTAACTTGTGCTTTTAAAATAACAGACAGAAAAGGAAGGTACAAAATGTGGTCAAATTGGAACTGCTTACTTAGCTTAATGAGTTTGTGCATTCCCCTACTATAATAGGCTATCTATGTTACTTAAGATAGTAAAATACAATATATTTACTTTCTCAACCTGTTAACAAGTTCATTCAGCATCTTGTAAAAATAAATTACTTTTGATTTTTTCAAGACTGTGTACAGACAGCAGAGCTGGGTTTGAAGTGGGAACATGAGAATGAATAAACGAAATATAAGAAAATATATATTAACCACATAGTTTTTGTTTGTCTGTTTCTTTGTTTGTTTTTGTTTTTTCCCAGTGTCTTGGCTTGTTTCATTGTTAATGGAAAGGATACTTTCTTATTATACTACTTCAGCTGATGATCCACTCATGCTTTCAGTAGGAAATGTTCTGGTTAGCAATCTACTAGTTTTCTTAAAATAAACTCAGCTATATGACATCTAATATGACATGCACTATTTTTATTGGTCTATTCATAAATACTTAATTCAGGAGTAGAATATAAATCTTTATAATCCATAATTTTCTTTAACATATGATTTTTTTATAAGAATGACATGTAGGCAAATCAGTGAATCATTAAATGAAACAAGAAAATGTGCATCATTCCTTTGTTAGTAATTTCATCTGGAAGAATGTGTTAGAATTCTTAACCCAAATGAAAATACATGGATGTAAAGGAGACACTGATAATATTTCTAATCCAGATTTCAGTTAACCCAGTTAATATTTTTAGTCCCAAGAAAAGTGCTGCTAAAGGAATTGTGGAACAATTTTGGTTTACTGAGCAGACCTTTGGTTTAGGCTAATGCTAAAGGCTTTACATGTGAGCAGTGTTTAAATGATGCCTCACATTTTAGCCAGTATTCAAGTTGTGACATTTTCTGTTGAGAATAAAGTATTTACATTTACTAAAGCTTAGGACAAGTTAGATGAAAATTAAGATGTACATTTACAAAGGCTGGAGGAGGTGCTGAAAAATATCCAAGAATGTCAAGAAAAATGCATCCATAGTTTCCCAATATTTGTGCAATAGTCATGTTTTTCAAATTTTCCCTGGGGTGCATTTTAAACAACCAGCAGTAAGATTTCCTCTGACATCAATGTTGATTTTTTTTTTACAATTCAAAGATGCCTAGTGAAAAGCAGATAAGTCTTTCTAGTTATATTTCTTTACTCACTCAGAATGTCATCACCCACATACATATTGGCCAGAAGCATCTGTCAGCAAAACAGAAGAGACACATTAAAATAAATCCACAGGAATACATTCCAAATAAGAATATCACAAAATTGAACCAGGAAAACAAAGCATGCTCAAAAAGCCTAGCAGAATGTTCAGAGAAAATGCTGTACATTGAATGATAAAATATCTTCAAGTTAAACACAAAGGTGAGTAAGCCACATATTATTGGGCTGATTCCTAAATAAACTCTAAGGAAGCTTTGAACTTATAGTCAGAAATAAGAATGCCCACTGTTTTACACAGAAAAATAGAAAATAAACCACTGTGTAAGCAAAGTTTCAAAGCTAGAACTGAAAGTCACAGTTGCAAGATTCTTTTTTAGTAAGATAACCAAATTCACTTGTCAAAGTAACTTTACAAAGGAATAATGCTAAGAGGGGCAGATGAGAATGTAACATCTTCTTAGTGAGTTCATGCAGTTCATATATGTGATTAGTATTCAAATTATATAGTTGCAACCAAATATTTCAGGCTGGATAACATAAAAATTTAATTAACTCACGTTAGAGAGGAAAAACTCCAGATTGGGCAGTGCACAAATTTATTCTGTTGTAAGAGCCTTACAATGCATGATGACTAAAGCCATAGGATGTCCTTCTTTATGACTCACAAGAAGAGGTCTTCCTCAGAGCATCATTATCAATGTCTTTAGCTGAAACACTGAGCCTAAAGAGTTAACTTTCCTTCCTTTGCTGAGTGGCTTCATCATCACTTACTATCCCTCAAATGAGGACACACTTCTAGTCTCTGAGCCATCAGAAAACGACTCAAAACAGAGATGAATTATATTATAATAAATCAAAGTAATTTAAATATAAATCCAAGAATGTTTCTTTGAATACTATTATACAGGCATGCTGTTGTATAAATGCTTAAGCAGTTACATATAGTTATTTCATATTGTAAAGTTTATGTGGAAATAAACATGCTATTCCCTCCAATTCTCACCTAAGACAATTTAGAAGCAACACAAGGTAGAAGTTATGTCCACTTCTCCAGTACCATGCTCTCAGAAATAAGACACAGCCTCAAAATACATTAAAAAATTCCATGACCACATAGCTAGGCTTTACTCTGACTAGATCATAATGAAAATAGCCCAATTATTTTAACCCACATTCTACCACGTGGCTGGTTACCTGTGCACAGGTATGATGTGTCTCATCTGTCTCCTTCCCAGAGTCCGTAGTATATGGCTAAGATTTTTGTTAATGTATTTGGAGACTGAGTCTTATTTCTAAGATTATGAGGCTAAGAAGAAGAACTGGACGTAACTTCTACAAATGGGACCCAATGTGGGGCCTTTTGTTAGTAAATTTTCTTTAGTATAATATAAGTAGTAAATTAATTTGGTGGCTATATTTCTTCACATTAGGCTAATTCTCAATAACAACACAGAGAACCAAGATTTATTTAAAACTGCATCCCAATAGCTGACCAGGTAAATAATCTACCTTATCCTTCTATGTTAATCTGGCTAGATTCCAGCCCCATCCCACAATACTTATATATTACTATTGATCTGCTTCTTTGGATTTCAAGTGTGTTTCTATCCCTCTCTAGAACCTTTCCTTGTGTTTTCAAATCCTCCATCCTCCTCACTAATCTGAATCTCTCTCTCTTCCCCTCTCCTTCCTTAATTAGGGGGACATCATGACCCCTATTCTCTATTCCACCTAGATATTGAGTGATCAGCCTTTATTGGCAAAGTAGAAAATAATGGGAAGAATTGTTTACACAAATTTGAGACAGGAAATTCATGATATAATTACAATTCCTATTTGAAACAAGCTATTAGGGCAGAGAAATCAGAACTTGAGTAACACAAGGGTAAATTTTACACAGTGTACAAAATATGCATGCCTACAGAAGGGAAGCAACCAACAATCTCACCCAGCTATGATACCATAATACCCATAATAAGTAGCATGGCATGATGTCCCTAAGAGTACAGAAATAGGAAGCACACCTTGATAGTAACAAAGAGCCCTCTTATTCGAAATATGATCTGTCTAACAAGAGTAAAGGCATTCATGGAACCAGAAACCTACAGAACTATCCAGAAATAAGAAAATTATGAATCATGAACAATAAACTACAATCATCACTTTTCTAAACCAGAATACAACTACATTCTAAATATTTATTCTTTACCCACAAATGCATGTAGTTCTCACACAGCTTCAGGAATATTCTCTTCAAAACAGATGTTAACCATTACAAAGGACTATATTCTGTCAAAATACAGAGTTATGGAGCCAACAGTGAGATTGTCTTTTAGTAATGTCTGAATCTCAACCTTCAAATCTTACCAACATGACTGCCTAAGTATTACCTGCACAAGGACAATGATACTAAATACAACAAAGCAGATGGAGGAGAAAGGCCAAGAAGCATCAGTTGTATTAAAAAAAACTATATGAAACACTGAGATTGGGAGAAATAGTCTTTCCCCTAAGACTGCATCCAAACATTAATTCAATAGTTTGTTCTTCTTTGCTATCGAACATTACAGTAATACATGACAATTATTTCTCAAAAAAGAAAAAAGAAATAAAAGGGCCATTAAAAGTCGCCAGGCACAAAAATGACTGGGCATCAGACCACAAATAAAGAAAAATTGAGATTTCATTTTTACCCAATGCACATGGCAATTATTAAGAAAGAAATGAAAGAATATAGTTAAAAATGAAACTCTTAAAATCTGATAGTGTAAAGTTTAACAAGAAATCGGGATAGATTTTTCTAAACACAAATGAAATATATTCTTCTAGGTTTTTAGGATGAATGCCAGAAATATTTTGCATTAGCTTTATTGGCACACTATTCACCATAACTAAATTAATGCATCAGCCTCATTGCTTTTCAACAGAGACATGCTTGTTTAGATTTCTAAGAAAAGCTGCAGAAGATATATGCCTTCTTTACAATCATATGCAAGGTCTTAGGTAATATTTTTCTGATTACCCCACATTTCACATTTCAAATGGATTGAACATTAAATTAAACTATTTTTAAGTTAGAAAGACAGAGAGGATTGTCCCATGCAAAGCAATATATGTAGAGAAGTGTGTGATTCCATGGTAATTATTACAAACTCTCAGGAGTCTACTTGTCAACAATATACTAATTCCAGAGCATTTTGTTTTATTTATTCAATCATCTCAAACCAAGCAGTAATAGCTGTCTCTTAGGGAATGCTTTCCAATCCGATATGTAATTATCATCTAATTGAGCACTGATTTTTGTGTTTTAGACAATCAGGTAACAAATAGTCATTGAGAAAGAAGGTTATATCTAGGGCATTTGATTTGTTTCCACAAAGTGAAATGTGTGAGTAAGTGAAAGTATGTTTCTATTGAAATACAGTTCTATTTTTTAGTTGACCATTGGGTTTTACAGAGACAGACAGTTGTATTTCCCTAATTAGTTTCAGGGTAAAAGTGGAAATGAATTGCACCTGAAATCTGACTTTGTATTTCTTCATTTATTAACTAATTTATTTATTTATTTTACAACCCTATTGTAGCTTCCCTTCCCTTGGCTTCTACCATTCCCTTATGCCATGCTCCCTTTTCTCCTCAGAGATGTGGAGAAATACCATGAATAACTAACCACCTTGGCATATTAAATTGTACTAGGACTAAGTACATCTTCTTCTATTGGCTAGACAAGATCCAAAGTATGCAACTGAGTCAGAGGCAGCTCATACTTCTGCTGATAGATATCCCAAATGAGGACCAAGCTATATACATCTGTTACATATGTGTAGAGATCCTAGACTTGTCCAATACCTGCTCTCTGGTTGGTGGTTCAATGTCTGTAAGTCCCTGTGTGCTGAGGTTAGTTGATTCTGTAGGATTTTTGTGGAGTCTTTGAAATCTCTAGCTCTTTCAATCCTTCCTCCCAACATGACTCCCTGATATCTGCTTAATATATTTCAATTCCAACACTAAAACAACCTTCAAAAATATTAATATCTAATTTAGCATGTATACTAGAAAAGCTGGCACTATACTCTTGCCTGTCCCTTCTTAGAGACTAGAGTAAAATAATAGATTATATAAATGTTAACATAGAATATGCATGTGAGGTAAGCATGCTTAAAAAACATGAAAAATAGTCATTTTCCTATCCTAATGTGAAATTAAGCTAACCTAAAGGCAGAGGGATAATATAAAAGATCATCCCAAGGACTGTCCTTATTAAAACATAAATATTCT
Source organism: Montemys delectorum (assembly GCA_019843815.1). Classification (NCBI taxonomy): domain Eukaryota; kingdom Metazoa; phylum Chordata; class Mammalia; order Rodentia; family Muridae; genus Montemys; species Montemys delectorum. Next base: position 34,223 of record JADRCD010213800.1, read on the forward strand.
CTATATCTTTACCATGCCATAAAATATTCTCTAAAGTTGTAAAGAAAATTCCTTATATTAAGAGAGAATACAGCTCTTTATGTAGAACTGAAGACTTTGGAATGTTGGGAAGGAATTCTGGGAAGGGGGGAATAGTATTCCCCAAGGAAAAGGGCATCAATTGCTTATCTAATACCAAATAGTCAGTTCTGAAAACACATGTACAAGGTATTTATATATTCCGAAATATAAAAGAACTGTCGCAAGAACAGTCATGTGTTTGAAAAACGGCAAAGGGTAAATACAGGGGACTGCACCTAGTGGGGAAGAATGATATAATGATATCAAAATATAAGAATGTATATTCTTACATTATCTTATATTTAATCTCAAAATATAAGAATGTAGCTACTTAAACCCCCCCCCCAAATAGTATTATAACCACAGTCATTGCAATGGAGATGATGTGCAACTGATGGTACTTTTAAAATTGGCTTGAATAAATATTCTTATTAAAACTGGAGAAAATCAATGCTAACAAAAGCCAAATACAATCTAAGGATATAAGTTTTGAAAATATGGCTTTTTATTTCTTTGTGCTTTTCCACTTTGACATGAAAAAGTGCTTTCTTGATATTAACAAGGAGTACTTGTCATGACTGAAATGTTGACATTACATTATTTTGATAAAAAACTCTTGATTTAATATTTCATCAAGTTTTGTCTAATGACTACTTTCTGATGCCATGTGCAATCTAGGCCACAGTGTCATTTCTTTCTTATTACCTCTCATTTTTTTCTTTGAATGTCTGTAAGTTTTTTTTTTTAGGTTTTTAAATATATGCTTTATAGTATTAAATATGCCTAGTATAATTCTACAGATGATCTTTATTTTCCTAATGTGCACCTCCTAAGGAAATGGCTGCTATAGGTTTGGAGATGAAAAGAGAAAGAGTAATGAATTCTTTTGTTTCAGCTTTTCATATGTTCACTGCCAGTGCAGACTGCCAGTGACAATTTCAAACTCGATTTGTTCACAAAAGTGAGAGAGGGGTGTGTGTGTGTGTGTGTGTGTGTGTGTGTGTGAAAGATTTCATCATTTAAAGTTTGTCTCCTTGGGTTCAGCTCTTTGAAGGTTGTTACTAAATGCATCTCACCCTTATACAGGGATAGGCCATCTGATTATTAACAGATGATTATTAACAGATTATAAATAAATATTATAAACTTTCATGAACTTCTCTATTCTATTCTTACTTGTTTTCTTCTCTCTCTCTCTCTCTCTCTCTCTCTCTCTCTCTCTCTCTCTCTCTTTCTCTCTTTGTTTTTTTGAGACAGTGTTTCTCTGTGTAGCCCTGACTGTAATAGAACTCACTTTGTAGACTAGGCTGTCCTTCAACTCAGAAATCCACCTGCCTCTCTCTCCCAAGTGCTAGAATTAAAGATGTGTGCCACCACTTCCCAGCTTTTGTATTCTTACTTAGCTCAAAAGCCAAGAATTCTATTTCACCACCAGCTGAAATATACTAATAAATATGTGAAATCAAGACATATATCATGCTATGTTGCAGATATTTCATCACACTGTAAACACTGAGCTTGTGTTAATTACTGAAAAGAAGCAAACAAACAAAAACTTGTTTCTAGTTGTGATGTGGTTCATCCCTTAGAACAAATCTTTTAATCCCTCTGGCTAGAATACAGTCATACACTTAGTAAACATTTTTCAATCCTAAACGATGAAGGTAAATTTAGTTTATAAAAGAAGTACCCATGTTTAAAAATGCTGTCTAAATTGAGTGGCAGACAAATTGAAGAATTAGAAAAAAAATTTCCCAACCCTCATGAGAACACAGAGAAGCAACATAAGAGAGAGCAGCACAGAAGCAGAGGAAAGGAGACAGCTTTAACTAGGGAATTTTACAGACATAGGTGAACGGAGAACAAGCTAGATGCAGGTGAAGACAGAATGAGCCTGAGAATCAGAAGCCAGAAGATGGATAAAGACTGTCAGAGTTCATTTAAGGCCAAGAAGAACAATTTAGGAGAAGACAAGAGAAGCCAGATTGAATCAGTCAGCTTGGAAAAGAGTTTGACTCAGAAAAGCTGAGTTGAACCAGCCAGCCAGAGTTCAGAAAGAACAAGAAAATGTGGTTTTATTCAGTAGTAAGTCTCAGAGGCTGAAAACATTTTAGACCTAGATTAGATTGTACTGGAGGCTAGTTGCTTCCAGAACTTGGCCTAGGATAGCAGACAGAGGCAGCAAGACTCCCAGATGACAATTACATTATGTGGATAAAGGATAATTTAACAATTATATCTTTAGCTAAAGATCATTTACATGTAATCCAGAATTGATACACCCTCATTTCTCAGAGTCCTGAGAGATGATAAATGTCTACCAAGCATCAGCAATTTTGCTGTAGTCCATAAATAACAGAAGTTTTTATAACATTTGTATAGATTATTTATATAAAGATTAACACTTTAGCATCTCATAATGATTTGTGAAACATCTGTATGTCCCTAACTGATCAGAGTTGAAGAGCAAGCTCTCAAGCATCTAACTAAGTAGGTAACTGACTACTTAATTAGCTGACTAACTAAATAACTAAGTGAATGAATGAATGAATGAATGCATAAACAACAAACCAGAACAAGGCCTTTTCTCAGGCTTTCAACGGTGACAGTGACTACTAATTCTAAATATGTTGATGTAAATATTAAATTAACTAGGTCGATTTCCACAATGAACCTCCTTACACATCAATAACACAGTTTTACTATTGGAAAAAGAAAAAAAATGGCTTCAGGAAACACATTTCCTAGTTAGTCTAATTGAAGAAAAATATTATTACTTTCAGCCAAATTCTTATGGATTTTTTCCAAGTTAAAAGGAAAAATCCATATCACTTAAATAGGAAATTTGATTAAAATGCTGCAGTTCAATGGGCACTTCACTGATTTTCTTTAGGTCAATATCAAACTTGCATTTCTTACACACAGGTAGCCAAATAATTCAAACACAGTACCTCCCAAGACAGCAGCTGCATATAAAGGCTGAAATGTTAGAATTATTATAAGCATGATGTAATATGAACCATATCTGCTATATCTTGCCAGAACTTAGTATATTAACAGACATATCACTACAGGACATTGAACCTAAAACATTTGTCTTTTGGTTTACATTCCTGAACTTTAGCATTTCAGAAAAAGCTATATCTGGATTATATAAATTTGGTTGCCATCTAGACATGAAATGTGAACTGAGGAAAACACAATTTTCTTAAATAATAGATAATACATTAGCAAAATGGAGGCTAAATAATGAGTAATGTATACAATGAAATAGAATCTAGACATTTAAACTCCACTCTTTGTCCCTAGTTTGTACATATCATGTTCTTCTCATAAATGTATAATATCTATATCTTATTTTTGTTATTCATGATGATTTTGTAGGTCACTATTTTTCATATTGATATTTTTAATCTCGGTCGTGTAGATGACTACTGATATTTGAAGTAAGGAAATACTCACTCAATAATGGTGGAAAGTGAGCTGGAACCATCCGTCTTCAGTAACTAGGTAAGGCTTCCAATGGAAAGACTGTAAAATCGACACCAACCCAGCCATAAAACCTTCAACTTAAAATCTGTTCAGCCTGAAAGTGATGTTGTGTGAGATGGCACAGAACTTTAGGGCATGGCCAATCTGACACTGGTCCAGCTTGAGACACAGGCCACTACAAGGAGTCTACCCTTGATATTGCCTGAATAGACAGGAACCATGGCAGAGATAACAAAGAATCCTAGAATAGACCAAACATGACCACCAAAATAAATAAATAAAATAAAAATGTAAATAAATATAAAAATCAATGAAATCAGTCATAATGACACTCTTATGTAAGTAGAACAGATCCTAGCTTAGTCATCATCAGAGAGGTCTCATCAAGCAACTGATGGAAACAGATGCAGACACACAATAAAACATTAGGTAGATCTCAGGAATCTTGGAAAAGAAAGGTAGGAACTCTTTATTGTAGGGTCCAGAAGAATTAAGAGGACCACAAGAAAACCCACCTAATCAACTAATTTGGGCTCATAGAGGCACACAGAGACTGAACCAACAATGAGGGAGGATGTATGTCTCTAATCTAGAGCCTCTGCACATATGTTATGGTTGTGTAGATTTGTCTTCATGTGGGAATCCTAATAGTAGGAATGGGCCAGCCTTTCTTTACTGCTTTTGGGAATGTTTTCTTTCTACTGGGATGTGTTGTGCAACTTTAAAATGGGAGGAGGTTTCTAGTTTTATTATAAGTTGATATGTCATGTTTGGTTGATATTCCTGGGAAACCTACCATTTTCTGAAGGGAAACAGAGGAAGCATAGACCTGGGGGAGACAAAAAGTTGGGGAGAGGTGCTGGGAAGAAAGGAGGGAGGACAAACAGTAGGGGGTGAGTATAATATATGAAAAAAGAATAGAAAATATTTCTTTAATCATCACATATATTTTTTAAATAAAAATTTATTTGAAATTGTCACACAACTGTACATTAGATAGACTCTGAGGCAGAAGAATAGCCATGAATTAGGGGCCATCTTTGTCTGCATAGTTATTCTAAGCTAGTCTTAACTATGGATTAAGTCCTTGACAACCCAGAACACTTGCAGATGAAAATAAATTTTAAAAGAAAAAAAACTTTCAAGCAAAAATACCTTATTTTTCCCCAATGAAATCACTTGAAATGGTTCCACGGAATGTTTTCTCTCTTACATGAATCTCAAGTTTAAATCTTCCGTTCTGTATGCCCAATATTGTCTTAGTTTGTGTTCTCTTACCTGCTTTTTTCATCTCTAGAATTCCATCAGTTTATGTTTTCTTTATTGCTTCTACTTCCATACTTAGGTCTTCAATGTTTTGCTGCTGTTGTTATTTGTTTGTTTGTTTGCTTGCTTTTGTTTTATTTTTTTCACTTCCTACACCTGTTTGACTGTAGTTTCCTGTATTTCTTTAAGAGTTTTTTTTTTTTCATTTTCTCTTTAAAGTACCTTCATAGATTGGATTTAAGATCATTTTCATGGGATTCAGCTGTGTTAGGATAGCCATGGCTTGCTGTACCTGGAACAGTAGGCTGTTGTCCAGTTCTTATTGATTGTGTTCTTGTCTGGCCTTTATACCTGTTTGTCCCTGGTCATGACAGGCCTCCAGTACTACACGCCGATCTGTGAACCAGAAAGTGGAGTGCAGGGGAGACAGGCCACAGTTAGCCACTGCTACATGTGCCCTAAGTAAACCCACCTGTGGGAAAGTGGCTTGGAGAAGGGTCCTACCTGGCTGTCCCTTTCTAGCAGGCCTTGGAAATGCAGGCAGAGATATAGGCCAAAAAGTGGAGTCCATAGGGCACAAAACACAGCACATCTCAGCTGGGCTTGCCCAAGTGAGACGCCACAAAACTATTTCCAACTCTCCCTATAGTAGAACACTTTGCAACATGATAATTTCTGCACAACAGGAAATTGTTGTATTACTAAATGGTATGTTGTCTATCAGGCTACATTTATCAAGTAGTCTTTTCAAGTCCACTATTTCTTGGAGTTAACCATATCATGCTTTACTAACAGTTCATATCTTCACAAATATGAATTGTCTACAATTGATAAGAAACCTGAAGCATAAGTTCATTATCTATTTTAGTTATAAAACATTGCAGAACTAAGAAGAATGTATCATTTCTAGTTTCTGCTTGCTTCTCACATTCTAAGTAAAGATTTTTCAATACTTTTGATGTGAGAAATAGGCCAAGAAGCATTCTGTCATGTTGGCACAGTGGCATTAGCACTTACAAAATCACCCCCTTTGTACTTCCTTCCAAAAGACCAGAATTAACAGGGTACACCCTTGCTTCTCTGGAATCATCACTGATTGATACTGAATTCGGATTTCTTACTGTATAACCCCCAATCGATAATTATTCAAGAGAGACACTAATGTAACTGCACCTCTCAGAGGCACAAAACAGCCCAGAAAGGAGATTTGGTCTTGATCTTCCTTTTCAATTGGCCTCATCAAGGTTACTTGGAATGGTGCTACAATCCAGACCTTTCCTAACACCCATTCACCTTCACAGCTACCAACACAGCATAAGATTTCAACTACCAACCAAAGGCTATACATGGTGGGACTGATTGTTTTGGCAGCATGTGTATAGTAGAGGATTGCAAATTTGATCATCAATAGGAGGAATAGACCTCAGCCTTGTGAAGGTTTTGTGCCCCAGTGTAGGGGAATGCCAGGGCCATTGAGTGGGAGAGGGTGGGGTGGCAGGCATGGGGGGGAGGCAACAGGGGTTTGTTCTTGTTGTTTTTGTTTGTTTGTTTGTTTGTTTGTTTTTGGGAGGGGAAACTGGGAAAGGAGAAATTTACATGTAAATAAAGAAAATATCTAAAAAAAAAAAAAAAGATTTCAACTGCTATGCTTTTTTGCCTTCCTTTCCTCTAGTATATTTCAGGCACAACCAGTTCTTAGGGTCTTCCTTCCTGAAATAGGCAAATTAATATAAGTAACTTCCTAGATGTCATTAAATAGATATAAAATTAACCATTAATATGAATCGAGAGAATAAGAAGAAATGTACTTCTGGACTATATAATCTATCACTCACACACTCAGTAATTTCTAAGGTGTTTGTAGGATTTTTTTAAGATGTAGATACAACTTCACCTTTGGAGGGTACCTTAATATTTTCATATTACTACTCTGGATATTCCTGACATTACAATATTCACAAGCATTGTTAATTGACTGACAAAATTTCTGAGGTAAATTCCATTTATTTTTAATCTATATTCTTATGTATCATTGATTTAGTCTGAAAATGATATGAATAAACTCTCTTTTATTTACATCACCTATACCTGGATTTTATAAATCCAACACCAGTGTCTTATTGAGAAGAGCCTCTGATTTCAGGGATATCTTTTTCCACTGATATCCAAAATATTAGTTTATGGTATGCTTTTATCATTTTAAAACTAGGGATATCTTGAATAGACATTATTTGAATTCTATATATTACCAGATAGTAAGCAGGATGTTTGACCTCTCCCTGTAATGGACAATAGCAACACTTCATATATGATTATCTAAAAGTATATCAAGAATATTGTCAAATATCCCTGAAAGAGGAAATTTGTTCTCATTTGAAAACTACTATTCTATAAGAACTACAAAGTAGCCTCATTCACTATAGAATAAATAGAAGGCAAAGTAGATTCACAGGTAAATGAAATTATTCACAGAAAATTAAAAGCAGTTGATGTCTATGAGAAAAGGGAAAATACAAAGAATGATAAAATGTGCATGATAGATGGATAACTGATAGCAAATAGCTACATAGGTAACATGATTATTTTTAAAACATAAGTAGATAAGTGATACATAAAATAGATCTGTGTATTATAAATAAGAAGATAATTGGTGACTTGGGAAAAAATTAAATACATTGTGAGATCCATTGATCTTCAATTGCTTCAATATTGCTTTCTTGGTTCTATTCTGCTTCAGTTTTAGAGCTGATGCTTGAAATATTATTGGCCTCATCATTCCAAGAATCAGGGAGAAATGGCAATTAGTAGATGGCTGTTTTCTTCCTGCATTTCATAAAGACTCAGAATTAAAACACGTTTTTAAATCTAAGTAATCTCATTCCATGTTGATGACATATATGCAATGGATGACAAGTGTTTAGTGCTCCTCATGTTCCTCTCTGTGCAAGATCCTCGAGGAATATAAAGGGTAAAAACGGACAAAAGGCAGAAGGATGAACACCTGCCCTGGCTGTTTGTGTTCCAGTGCACCGTTTCCAAGTCTCCCTCATCTGAAACTACATTGGAATTCCAATTGATTTTTGTTTATTTTGCACCGAGAAGGAAGCCATCATGGTGACAGTGAATTCCTGTCACTGACATATAAAGATATTCAATAAGAAATGCTTCACATCGATATTAACTAGAGGAAAAAAGTTAACTTCTGTGTTCCACATTATCTTAACCGTCTTTATCCATTACTTATATTGTCAGTTGTGGCATCCTGTACCATCCAGGTTCTTTTTATTCTCGACTTACATAGCTTCAATTGTTCCTATATACAGTACTGTATGTATTTATACACTGGGCCCTGTACCTGGGGAGAGAAGAGGATAACGGATGTAGGTTGGTGTCCATCTAGGTAACCAACCTATGGAGCTTCCTTGCTGAGAATAAAGTTAAAATCAGATAAAATCATGCGGCTGGAAATGAGGCAGTAAAATACAAGTTCCTTCCAATTAGTTATGCACAAGATCCTTACTAAGCAGCTCATCAATAAACCATATGGATATAGTACATGTGCATGGAGGGTTTTTTGTTTGTTTTTGTTTTTTGATTATTTGGTTGGTTTTTTTTGTTTGTCTGTTTGGTTTTTTTGAGACAGAGTTTCTCGGTGTAGCCTGGAACTCCCTCTGTAGACCAGGCTGGCCTGGAACTCAGAAATCTGCCTGTCTCTGCCTCCCAAGTGCTGGGATTAAAGGCGTGAGCCACCACCGCCCGGCATGCATGGAGTTTTTGACTTTTCAAAAAAAGTCATTGGTAAAGGGGGTCAATCAAACATTTCTTGAAAAGCACACAATTCAAAGAAGTCAGAGATCCCAGCTATTGGAGGAAAAAGTCCAGCTAAATAAATGGCTGTTATATATTACGCTGAGCCCTTTTTCCTTTGACCAGTGAAAAACATATTATGCTCCTCAAGTTGACCACAAAATATTTTTTAAAATAATACTTTAAAAACACTTGTAAGTCCCTGTGGGCTTTTACTGGCAGGGCTGAGTGACCCGGATCCAGCCTTGTCTCTCCAGGGCTGAGCTGAATGGTGAGTGTGGACAGAGGCCCACACCTGGCAGGCAGTCTGTCAAAGCAGAAACTGGCTTTATTGTATCAGTCTTTTGTTTATATAAGGTTGAAGAAGGAGGTGGGAATTTTTGGTGAGGTGAGGTAGACATAGGGGACTGGGAAGGGTGACAGAGGGTATGGGGTGACTGACAGGGCCAATAAAGCTATTCTACATCAGTGTTATCTAGGCAAAGGCAGACTTATCAAGCTGGTGCTGAGTCACTCCAGTACTGAAGTGAGCAAGACAGGGCTCTAAACTCAAGCAAAGGCTCAGGCTTCCTCACTAGGCCTCAGTATCTGGCCAAATAAGATCCAACAAGTCCGCATAGTAGAATCCATACCTTTTCACCATATCCACACATTCAGGAATATAATTTTTATCAGATTCCCCAGGTCTCTTTAAAAATTGTACCAAAACGTAATGCGAGTCCTCAAAGAAACTGTTTAGCCTGAGAAGCTCGGCTCCCAAATACAGCTGTGTGTGCTGTTACACTGTTACCAATTGCCTCCTTGTTTTTAAGGTGGAAAATTCACCTGAGCAAAGTACATTGTTTCTATCTGTAACCTTTTTGGCTACCTCTAACATCATACATAGCCACTCATATTTAGTTATGCCTAGGCCCTCAGATTTAGTTATAGAGACAGAGAAAACTCCTTTCTCTAGGCAAGTATAGCAAAAGATGATGTGTAATTGTATCAAACCAAGAGGAGAAAATTAAAATGAGCAGAGAATTCTGTAAAATTTAAGATGATACCTGAAAATACTGTAGAATAAATAAATTGAGTATGACTTTACAATTCACTGAAGTAAAGAAGGACAACCAAGCCCTCTGTAAATATAAGACTATGTTAATTATATAAAGAAGTGTAATTTGACACAGAGACCTTTAGGTGTATCTCATCAAACACATGACATATTCATATTATTTTCTGTAGAGTGTATGTAAAATGGTACTTTTTAAAAAGGAAATTGCTACAAGGTTATGTTTCATCCAGGAATTAGATTTTCAAGAAATTTTATGTTTCTTTAACAAAAATAAACTCAAGATTTTTTTTTTAAAAAAAATATTTTAAGCTGTGCTCTGTCTGTGATATCACTGAAAAATTATGATAAAAATCTGATATCAACACTGAAAGATTAAACAGTATTTCATGTATTGTACCAACCTTGGGCAGTATCTGTAACAAACCTTCTTTCCTGTGATACTTGTAGTTAAGGGTTTACTTGATTTCATGAAAAAATATATATAAATATTTTATTTTTTTCTTTTACACTCACAAGATTTCATAATTTTTCTGTGAAATGTATCCTCTTTTAATTATCTTTTCATCGTGATAAGCTACAATGATACATAAGTATTTTTGAAACTTCCACAAAAAAATAAATCTAAATCAGAAAATGAGTAAAGCTATCATTAACTTTGGATAACTTTTGAATCAGTATCACTTTTAAACTAGAGGAAGTAACAAGTTAATTAAACATCAATTAATTCATGGTCCTAGCTAAATATAACATTATTTATTTACCAATATCTATCAAGTAAAATATCATTTTATTATAATTGATGATTTATTTCTATTATTGTATGTAGTTTATTTTCCTTAAAGCTATAAAATAGATTTAAAATTTATTTACAGAGAGTCTACATCTGGTAAGAATATTAGTGACTTTTGTCTCTCCATATTCTATGTAGAATCTCAGCATTGTGGAAGCTTAGTCAGGAAGCTTTCAGCTTGGTTTCTCTTATCTTGCAATCAAGGTGTGTTGAGTCTTCACCAACAGCATATGTCACCTAGTTCTGGTAGGTAAACATACAAAATTAGTAAAATCTGTATTATTTGGCTCATAGGCATATTTAATTAGGTTACCAGACAGGTCATTTTTTGTATGAGTTTTTCACATATTCTTCAATTGAGCTAACCTTACTCCTTTTTTTTTTTTTCTTTCTGTCCGCAGTTTCACAGTTCCCAATAAGTCTATAAACTAAAATACAAATCTGCCAGGTAAAATGTAGCTACATGTACCATCATGGCATGTCTTTTATGGAGGGAACCAATTACTCTCTGTATGGTGCTCATGTCTGCTTCTTTTTTTTTTTTTTTTTTTTTTAAGGAATAAAAATAGAGAGTTCATTCCTTCATCTATCCAAACAAGGTACAGCACAACTGAGTAACACTACACATTCTGAAAAACACTACAGCATCTTATATTCCTCACTACTCTTTAAGTATAATTCAGATGTTAAGGAAAAAAAGCTCCTAATCACATTAATACATTACAGAAATCAAAATTAACTTACCACATAAAATAAATTAAAACATTACATATTAACCTTCAGTGCATCATATACAGAAGTCAGAAAGATGAGTTCTAAAACCAGCATTGAGATCCTTATAATAAACTTACTACAAACGTCTGCTTCTTAAATGAAATGCTGTGCTGCATTTCACATAAACACATCTGGGGAAGTGTAGGCTCTGGTGCATAACTAATGTTGCCAACATAAAGAGCATAGGATCAGACCCCAGATCATTCTTCTGTAGTGAGTATGATGCCTGCTGCCTTAGTAAACAGTCTCACCCCTTTTGTCATTAATGTGTTAATTTGAACATTCATCTTCACATGGTGAGAAATCAAAGGAGAAGGAGTGAAAGCAGCAAAACAAATGATAAATTCTTTTTTTCTGTAGTTTATACCTCTACTTTTTTTTCTTTTTTTACTAATCATTCTATTTGTTTGCATCTCAACTGACATCTTACTTCCTTTGAATTACTTTGTTCCACTCTTCTTGAATTTGACACATAATTTTAAAAAATGTATAAAACTATAGCCCTAAAAGTATTCACTTTCTAAAATGTCAAAAGCACATACAAATTCTCCATGAAAATTCAACCAAAACATTGATAATTCTGCTGAAGACTATTTGCTTTAATAGTGTGTCCCAACTGAAGTAAAAATGTCAGAAGTATAGTTCACGTGAAGAAAATTTTATAAATTCAAACAAGTAAGTGATAGTACTTTTCATAGCCATCCTTCACACTAGAACTCAGAATATTATTGGTCCAAAAAATAAAACAGAAATATGTGCTGTTATTCTTCAGTAGTTCCAAATAGACTCTTCTCCAGAGAGAACTATCCAGCCTACATGTTTGTGACCTCTCCATCCTAGTTACAACACGAAAGAATAGAGCCCAGAATCAGCTTGTCAAAAGCAATCAAGGACCAATACCAATTAACCAAGACCAGTGTGGCAATCAGAACTTTCCTACCCTTATATACATCTAAAGTATTTAGTTATATCCACATATTCCCCAAGAAATATAGATGAGAATTCAACAAAAGGTATCAAAAATAAAATACAGTTTGATGATTTATTATAACGAATGTTCTCAAGTCATCCAAATATAATAGATGGAACATATAATCCAAATGAATAAAGCAAAACACGTGATTGCACAATGAAAAAATTCACACATAACTTTAGAAGAAATCTATATCTATATCTTACTAAAATATATCTGTCTTACTAAAATGTCTATGTCTGTATCTATATAACTATAACTATATCTAGTATATATAAATACACACATGCAGATAGATAGATAGATAGATAGATAGATAGATAGATAGATAGATAGA
>JADRCD010213800.1:46788-92488 GCA_019843815.1 Montemys delectorum
AGATAGATAGATAGATAGATAGATAGATAGATAGATAGATAGATAGATGGAGAGAGAGAGTTGTTCAAGCACAATAAGGGTCACAGCCTGTAACCGTGAGAGAAGCTGTGAAAGTCAAGAAAGGAGATAATCTGCTAAAACTCCCAGAAGAATCAGTCCTTGCAGGAACATTACTTTCTACTAATTAAACTGCCTCCAGTGCTCTGGACCCTGGGACCCTCAATGAACAAGTGTGTGATGTTTTAATGCTTTGAATTTGCTAGGGAAACAGGAACAATCTAAAGCTAATGATCAGAAGCCTGAAGGGCTTGAGAAAATGAAGGTACAACCTCTTCCCTAGTCTGTTGGACTAAATCACTTTTTAAAAATTGATTAAGCTATATATTAATTTACTTTACGTCCAGATCTCAACTTTCTCTCCTGTTCCCTCTCCTCTTCCTACTCTACCTTCCTCACTCTCTCCTTAGAAAATGAGATTTCTCCCATGTATTAAAAACTACCATTGGTATACTAAAGAGGAGGCTGTCTTAAGTCACTTTTAAACCTATTATGTGCTACCTAAAAGATGAATCTAGGTGAAGAGGATAGGAAGTGACTCACAAATTTACATTTGTATATTAATTCTAGTCAGACTCCCATGCAAAAGTTTATTAGCCATTACTTTATTACACAAAGCTCAATGAAGGAAACTATTCATACCTATGAAGTATTAATAGACATATTTCAATACACATTCAAAAATGAAAGAAATAATAACTTGCTTACGTAGATACTAGTGTCAGCTATAGTACATTAGAGATTTATACTGCTGTTGCAGGATGCTTGATCACGCAGTGAACCTTGAGATTGTGTTATTTACTGGAAAAACACGTTTCTAGTTGTGTTACGGCTCAGTCCTAGTTTACATCTCTAATTACAATAAACAGCTTCCTGCTTATTGTAAACAGAATTAAATAAAGTCAACCATAGGTTTAGAGGTAGAGCAAGTAAGTAGTTGACAGAGAGTAAACCTAGGATAAAAAACAAACAAACAAATCAAAGAAAGTAAGGTGTCAGGAGGACAGATAGAAAGATGAACAGGAAGTAGAATGGAGGAACATTCTATTTGAGGGGTTCTTGAGACAACATAAAGAAGGTGAACAGCCTTTTGGGACATTGACTGAGGAGGGAGGTCAGCAGGATGCCTTCTCTGCCTCTCTGAGCTAGCTGGCTTTCACTCTAGCCTATGACTCCCAAGTCTTCATTAGTAAAATGGATCTCTGGGGATTTTATTAAAAACAACATATTACCTTTGAAATCTTATAATGTATTGTGTTGTATATACTATCCACTTTTGTTTTAATACCCCTAGGTACCATTATGAAAGTTTGTAGAATGTGGTGATTGATAGTTGTGTTGGAATGCTGTCCATGGACCAAAATATGGCCATTGCCCTATGGACCCTTAGTAACTGTGATTCTTTGAAAAAAATCTTAACATTTCAGGCCAATTTATTTTTCCTTCTGAGCAATGAGTGGTTTCTAAAGTCATGCTTCTCTCCAAAGACAGTTAAAAATTGCTGAGACAGGCCGGGCGGTGGGCACGCCTATAATCCCAGCACTTGGGAGGCAGAGGCAGGTGGATTTCTGAGTTTGAGGCCAACCTGGTCTACATAGTGAGTTCCAGGACAGCCAGGGCTACACAGAGAAACCTTGTCTCAGAAAAAAAAAAAAATTGCTCAGACAAAAAGGGGAAAGAAAGTTTTTCTTCAATGGAGTAGTCTCTCCTAAGGTGCCAAAGCTGGTCTAAATAGCCCCTTTTAAAGTTTTCTTTAAAGTAACCATAATAAAATCATCTCTGGGCTGATGTCCTGAACAGACCTTTGGAGCAAACTCCACAGCCAGTCCCACAATACCCAGAGGAAACTCCACTCCCAGGCGCTCTAACACGCCTAGGATCAGAGGTGTGGAGGACATAACATCTGTCCCAACACTGGGAGTATCTAGGACCTGTGGGACCTGACACAAAGGAACTCCACAAGCCCAGTGGTTCAGGTTCCTTCCAGTCTCTCTGGGCTGGTGCCCTGACAGACCTTGGGCACAAACTCTGCAGCCAGTCCCTAAATACCCAAAAGGAAGCTGTATTCCCAGGTGCTCTAACAAGCCCAGGATCACAGGATCCCAGAATCACAGGATCACAGAGACAGCTTGACTCTGAGGAGTTCTGACACAACCAGGATCACAGGAAGGACAGGCTCCAGTCAGATTTAGCAAGGGCAGGTAGCACTAGAGATAACCATATGGCCAGGGGCAAGCATAAGAAAAAAAAGAACACAAACCAAGGTTACTTGGCATCATCAGAATCTAATTCTCTCACCATAGCAAATCCTATACATACCATCACACCAGAAAATCAAGACTTAGATCTAAAATCACTTATCATGATGATGATACAGGACTTTAAGAAAGGCATAAATAGCACCTTCAAAGAAATACAGGAGAACACAGTTAAACAGCTGGAAGCCCTTCAAGAGGAAACACAAAAATCCCTTAAAGAATTACAGGAAAACACAATCAAACAGGTGAAGGAAATGAGCAAAACCATCCAGAATCTAAAAATGGAAATAGAAACAATAAAAAAATCAGAAAGAGAGAGACAATCCTGGAGATACAAAACCTAGGAAAGAAATTAGAAGTCATAGATGCAAGCATCACCAACAGAATACAAGAGACAGAAGAGAGGATCTCAGGGGCAGAAGACATCATAGAAAATACAGACACAACAGTCAAAGAAAATGCAAAAAGCAAAAAGCTCCTAACCCAAAACATCTAGGAAATCTAGGACACAATGAGAAGACCAAAACTAAGGATAATAGGTATAGAAGAGAGTAAAGATTCCCAATGTAATGGGCCAGTAAATATTTTCAACAAAATTATAGAAGAAAATTTCCCTAAACTAAAGAAAGTGATGCTCATGAACATAAAGAAGCCTACAGAACTCCAAATAGATTCTACCAGAAAAGAAATTCTTCCTGTCATGTAATAACAAAAACACCAAATGCACTAAACAAAGAAAAAATTTAAAAGCAGTAAGGGAAAAAGGTCAAGTCATATATAAAGGCAGGCCTATCAGAATTACACCAGACTTCTCACCAGAGACTATGAAAGCTAGAAGATCTTGTAGGGTCATACAGACCCTACAAAAACACAAATTCCAGTCCAGGCTACTATATCCAGCAAAATTCCCAATTACCATAGATGGAGAAAACAAGATATTCTATGACAAAACAAAATTTACATGATATCCTTCCACAAATCCAGCTCAACTTAGGATAATATATGGAAAACATCAACATATAAGGAGTAAAACTATACCCTAGAAGAAAGAAATCCACACAAACCTAATTCCACCTCTTACCACAAAACAACAGATAGTGACAATTACTTTTTCTTAATATCTTAATATGAAAATTAATATTACCAACATATCCTAAGAGATTGAAATCCAAAAATATGAAGAATTAGAAATTTGTTGATTGTCATTCAATGGTCTTTCTAATTTGGTAATTGGAGAAAAAGTTCCAATATTGTACAATCTATATATACTTTCAGCTTGGTTGTTCGTGACAGTGTCTTGCTGTATACAACATAAGGGACTTGAAATCTTGCTTCTCCTATCTCACCCTCTCTATTAGTAGTATTGTTTATTTCATGTTTTTTCACTATACTATGGTTTTAAGAACAGCTTATATATTTCAAAAGTATTTATATACCCAAAAGAAACATAGACAATTAACTAGGGAGGTGGCTTGTAAGAGAACAACAAAGAGTGAAACTGAATGCTTTGCTTGAGGTTTTTAACTCTTGTATCAAGTTTGAAGAAGAGGACTTTATACGTTACTCTTTCTTTGAGATGAATGCTTTTCCAAATTATCACAGCTAAAGAACCAAATTCTTACTCTCACCCAATGTCTGTGCTACCCTCCAAGCAGAACTATTGTTCATTGAAACAGTTGGTGAATGACTTTATGGATAGATCATCTTAACACACACACCATTTCTTAAATAATGTAACCTGTTCCCTGTGTGCTGAGAATAAAGTCACTCACTCAAGTCAAATAGCTTTGACCATAGCAGGAAGTATATATCCAAAAATCGTGCCTACAATTCATTCCTTGGTGCAACAGAACTGTCAACTTTCAGTTTAGCTACAATGGAGGTAAAATCGTTTGTTGATGTGAGGGTCATTGAAGTATAGCCTTATTACAATGAAATCCAATGTCTAAAAATTGTTTTTATTTGGGGCTTGTACCACAGTAAGACCCAAGATTTTAAACTCTACTAAATAAAAAGCAAACAAACAAAAAGACTTTATATATTTATGTTTATTTAAGAAAAAACTAGTAGTGATGTATTATTTTTAAATATACAATTAAAATGTTTGGAGTTATTTAAAATTTATACTGAGAAAAAAGTGTGTATTTTCAGTATTGCTCTAGACAAGCATCTACATAAGACTGTTAAATTGATTGTTATTTTATATCAAACACCTTTTATAATATTCATTTTCATTGTTATAGTATTTTATAAATTTTAAGGAACATGACAAAAAATTATTGATTAATAAAGATATACTTGAGTAATTCACTTCTTCAGTCTGATATTAGCACTCTATTTTGGGCAAATAGCATTTTCTAATTATTTCTCCACAAAAGTTCAAACAACAGTTAGATATGTAGAATACTCATGTAGTAACTCTGCATTGTCTGCTAGGTAAAGTACAAAAAATTGAAATAAACTTTCCTGATGCTTGGAAACTGTCAAAGATTGTATAATATGCACATAGTTAACTGTATCATAACGTAGTATGACAATTCATTTTCTGTATAACAAATTAGATATTATGTACATTCACATATTTTCAGAGAAATATTGCTTCTTAACACTTGCTACAATTCTGTTAACAAATAACTGCATCATATTTTATTTCAAAGAATAGGATGGAAAGAAGCAACCTGTATCCAGAAAGCTTTGCTGCAAAGAATGACCAGCTACTATAGAGATCATCAGGCCTTGAAGGATCTATGATTAAAGTCTTCCTGAAGACCTAGTTAGTATGGTACAAGATGGTAACAAGCAATCTTCTCAGGAAGGAAAGCAATTGATAGTTTTACCCATCTAGGATGCCTATGTACCATATCGATAGCCTGCATAACAAGAGAACCCTTGGACACCTGGATTTAAATTTCTTCTGAGTAAGAGGGAAATAATGCCTAATATTGAAGTCATGGACCACCATGACACTACATTGAAATATTCAACCACCAATTGACTAAACAAGAATAATTCCTGACTATATTTTAAATATTTCATCTTATAACCATAGATAAGAATAGGCCTCATCATTCATAAAACAAACATATCTTTGAAACAGTCAAATACCCTTATAGAAAACCACAACTGACACAATTGCAGAGAACAAGTGAAGATATGTTGGCCAGCCCTAACTAATACATATGTGAGTAACACAATACTGGCACATAAAGCTCAGGAAGGGTAAAGAGTGTAAGAGCCAGAACAATGGGAAGTTTTCTATGAGATTGAGTTTCTTAGAAACGTCAGATATGCTACATCCATGAAGTCTCATAAGCATATTTTCCTAGGTTAAAACCTTAATAAGTTGTATACAAACAGACATGTTACATGGAAGGGGGAATTTTCATAGAATTTCAATCCTAGACAAGGGACTCTAGGCAATAAGGAATGAGAAAGTGAAAGAAAATTTTCCCAGGGAGAAGTCTCCCAAGAGTTATCCAATATGTATCATATCCATACAAGTAAAATTATAGATTGGGAATGTGTCATTTATTTATTTAGGGATATATATATATATATATATATATATATACATATTCTTCCTATTCTACTATGATATATGTAACAATAATAAAGGGAATAGCAGACATCTATTTGAGATCAATTGGAATGGGCATATATGGTAAGAGTTGGAGAAATGGAAAGAAAAAATTATGTGATTATATTATAATTTAAAAATTAAAAGGTTAAAAAGATACTGTCCATAATTTACATTGTTCAAATTGCCATACACACTTCTGCTGTCATCCTCTTTGAGTATGAACAGTATCTGTGATTTTCCTCTGTGCTAAATATGCTGAAGTTGACACAATGTAACTCCTTAAAAGAACAAACTGCAGTGTGTTACTATTGCTGTATACATTCTATTTCCCTTGACAAATCGGAAAAAGGATTGTAGGATGTAATCTTAGTTTTGAAAGAGTCAAATGAAAAAAATTTAGGAATTACTTTGTTAAAAGCCAGAAGAGAGGTCCTCATTTTACATTCTTAAACTTTAAATAGAGAGAATATTCCTAATACCTGCAAGAGACTAGAAAACATTGATTACTAAAGTAGCATGTGCTTTACTTGTCAGTCTGGATCACAGCTGAGCAGGGTAGAAACCCTAATCAGTGAATTTTACAACAACCAATGTCTGCTGTTTCATTCTATTAGATTTGAAGAGATTCAGTAACAAAGCATTCAATGACAGAGTGAAAATCAAATTCTTAAAATATAAAGTCATCTGAAATGTTCTTAAAGCTCTAAGAATATGATAATCATGATGGTGAAAGATTAAAGAAATTTTTATGATGGCTTAGAGAGTGAGCATATTAATCCTGTTAGCCTTTAGATTTCCATGGTAACTATCAATTTAAATCCAAGCATAGATAGCCAGAAGAAATGAGCAAGCTCAACATAGTATACTATGAAAAATAAATAACACATGCATTTGCATTTTATTAACAATACATATAATAATAAGCATATTACCTGCATTTATATTCAGAGCTTGGATAACAAATGGTATGCCCTGCCTTGGTCTCAACATTTCTCATTTTCACGAAATTCATTGCCTAAGGATGAGGCCACTTGAAACTTGTCACTTCCATGTTAAAATGCTTGTGGTGTTTAGATTTATTTAGGTATTATTATCAATATCTTGTGGGTTTAGTGTGTGTACTGGCTGGTTTTGTGTGCCAACTTGACACAGGCTGGAGTTATCACAGAGAAGGGAGCTTCAGTTGGTCTAAGGGCCTCCATGAGCCGCAGCTGTGGAGCATTTTCTCAATTAGTGATCAAGGGAGTAGGGCCCTTTGTGGGTGGTGCCATCCCTGGGCTGGAAGTCTTGAGTTCTATAAAAGAGCAGGCTGAGCAAGCCAGAAAATGCAAGCCAGTAAGGAACATCCCTCCGTGGCCTCTGCACCAGCTCCTGCTTCCTGACCTGGTTGAATTCCAGTCCTGACTTCCTTTTGTGATAAACAGCAATGTGGAAGTAAGCTGAGTAAACCCTTTCCTCCCCAACTTGCTTCTTGGTCATGATGTTTGTGCAGGAATCGAAACCCTGACTAAGACAGTGTGTGTGTGTGTGTGTGTGTGTGTGTGTGTGTGTGTGTGTGTGTGTGTGCGTTTGTGTGTGTGTATGTGTGTGTGTGTTTGTGTGTGTGTGTGTGTATGTGTGTGTGTATTCACATAGGCATATATGCAACAATAATTAAAACAAGGCCATGAACTTGAAAGAGAATAAGGGGTATGGGAGGGAGGAAAACAAAAGTGGAAATGATATGTTTATATAACAAGCTTGAAAAATTCAGGCTTTGAAGACAGCCCAGGCATCTATGCTTTACTTGTGAATAATGTTTACATGCATTTACTGGGTAACATGGGAAAATTTTACTATGTACATTGTCCAGAATAGGTCATTGCAGTAATACCAAAGAGACATGCTGCTCTGTATGCTTTTATTCCTAGGTATTTTATAGTTATAAAAGTAATATATGTAAATGTTAGCAATATACTAAATCAAAACGTAGGCCCTTATGTTTCTGGAACCACGCCATGCCATCTGCAGCAGGAAATTATATGGTATATCTAAATCAGATTCTAGAATGTGGGCTTTTGTTCAATTGCAACACTTGAGAATGATTCATTAAATCATATGCAGTCAGGAAATACTATGTGAGGTGGCTTTAGCTATATCCACAAAGGCATAGGTCATGTGGAGAATAGATGCAATTAGCTTTATGCTGGAAGTATAGAAATTGAACTAGACAGTAGGTCTAGATAGCACACATCATCAATACTGTAGGTAGGCACATATTGCTATCTATGCTTCACCAGAAAGTCTACCACCACTTGTGTCCAAAGCTTCAGGGGGTTCATTAGGTGAAGATGATAATAAAGTGTAAAATGTAGCAAATAAAGATAATATATTTGCTAGGGTTTACATTCCTGTGAAGAAACATCATGATGAAGGCAATTCTTATAAAGAAAAATATTTAATTGAGACTGAATTACAGTTCAGACATTCATTCTATTATCATTATGGAAGGAAGCATGGTAGCATCCAGGCAGGCATGGAGTTGGAAGAGCTGAGAGTTCTACATCTTGATCTGAAAGCAAACAGGAGAAGAGTGGTTTTTCAGGCAGCTAGGAAGAAGGTCTTTCTAAGTCCACCCCCACACTAACACACTTCCTCCAACAAGGGCACACATACTCCAACAATTACGAGGCCATACCTCCTAATAGTGCAACTCAATAGGCCAAGCATATTCAAACCACCACAGGCCAGTTTAGTAAATGTAAACTATTCATAAGTTTATATATCCACATATAAGACACCTTAAAAACAACTCCCACTGTTATAAGATGAATATCATATGTCCTATATATATTTATACACATGTCATACAAAAAAATAAAAGTGAAAATTTCAGCTATACTGGATAAATCTTTTGGTAATAAAATATGGTTTGCTTCCAATTGTAATTGAAAGATAAATAGTAGATTTCTCATAAAGGATAGAGAATTATAATCATATAAATGAACTTATGAAAATGTCCCAACTGATAATAATCTTATTTTTTCTTATGTTCACAACAATCTCAAATGATACACTGTACGAAGAGCACTGATAGAACATCTCTACTGTTTAATTCTCTATGACTGACATGCAACTGTTTGGACTGCAGTGAGTCATGAATTAATTGTAGATTCTGGGTTGAAGACAAGATAGGAAGCAATAACTCATCTTTCACTGAATGAGACCAATTTAGTTATTTTCTGTGCTTACTGTTCCCCCCCCCAGACACAGAACTATAGGTAACTAATGAATGCTAAGAGATGGAAAATTAGCATCTTGCAAGAACAAAGTCCCTGATTTGCATTGGTTATCCAATGCAAAGAACAGCAGATAGTACTCATGTACCTGTATGTGTGTACCTACATGTATATTATTTGTACCTATGTGTTCATGTACCTACCTATGTATATGTGTGTGTGTGTTTGTGTGTGTGTGTGTGTGTGTGTCTTTATGTGTTTCACAATGAAGTCAAAAAAAGCCACCAATTTTAGAGGAAGAGAAGGAAAACATGGAAGAGTTTGTAGGGATAAAATGATACAGGACAGGTTGAAGGAAAAATGTGAAGAGGGAAAAATGTGATTATAATTATACTTTAATAATACTTTGAATAATGCAATAACTTAAAATAGCATTATAAGGCATGATCTAAAAAAATTATTGTCCACAAATTATAGACCAGCAATTTCCTCCTAATTAGATCATTCCATGCTAGAGACATCCATTTAAATTCAAGTGATAATAGAATGTGTTTTTAAAATGGGCAAGCCATATAGCTAAGCATGGTGAGGAATTATAAACAAAGGGGAGAGAAAATTGAAATCATGTGACATGTGGATTCTGTACTCAACAGAAAGCAAGTGGAAAAAGCAAAAGGGCCAGAAATTTCATGAAGCTATTCATTTATAATATTCTCAAGACTTCAGAGATCTTCAGATAAGATAAGCTGTAAGGGCAACAGTGGAGAACAATACTATGGTATATTGGGCAGCCTCCAATAGATATAAAGGTTTACAGGGTTGAAGCTTTGTAAACGTTGCCCATGCAGGATGGGTTATCTTTTCAGTGCAAAAGACTTTGACTTCTCCAATCATATTCCTGTCAGAAATCACACATATTATCATAAAAGTATCTCAATAAATTTACTGTTTTACCAAGTTATTTTCAACTCTTAATGATCCATGTATCAAGAATAGGGATTTATTTGTGTCTCTCCAAAAGGATTCATACAGCAAAAATTCAGTTATAAATAGATAGATAGATGGATGGAAAGATAGATAAAAGAAAACAATCCACAAATCAAAGTAACAGAAGAAATTATTATTATTACACACTATAACATTGTTGAAAGCAGAAAATATGGATAATTTGTTACTTATAGGCCTATACTTTTTTTCTCAAGAGGAACCATAATTTTTACTGACCTTGCCAGACATCTATTCCCTCAATGATATAGTAATCAATCTTCAGAACAAGAAAGCCACTGAGATTAGTAATTAGGCTAATTTTAATAATTAGCTTTTTCTTGCAGTGGTAGTGACCATGACCAATTTCAGCTTGGGGAGGGAAGGGTTTATTATATCTTGACCATAATCCATTACAGATTGATGTAAGTATGGGACTAGAGGCAGGGACCATGGGAGAAAGTTGCTTTCTAGTTTTTTTCCTATTACTTTTTCAGTTTATTTTCTTATACAGCCCTGGATTAACTACGCAAAGTGAGCTGGACTCTCCCACTTCCATCATTAATCAAAATAATGCCCCATAGAAATTCCCAGAGGCCACTATGATAGAGGAAATATTCATTTGAAGTTGTATTTTTTTCAGATGACTCTATCTTGTGAAGTTGACAGAAAGAAACTTACAAATGAAAACTAACTAGGACACTAAATAAAGATAAGGAAAATTTGCAAGTTAGGTTCCAGGGAGCAGGGTATAACAGAGAAAAGCCACATGATTAATTAAGGGTGCATGTACTCTGCTTCTTTCCAAATGTAAGTGAAATTCAGAATAATAATCTTAGACAAATAAAAGAAAACTTACAATATTTTGCCTGGTTAATAATTAATATAACTATGATGTGAAGAGATCAGTAATACTGTTGACAGTTTCATTGTAGTATAAAAGTATCTTGACTGGATATAAAATTAATTCTAACAAATCATCAGTCTTCCTCTACTCAAAGGATAAACAGGCTGAGAAAGAAGTTAGAGAAATAACATGAGTCACAATAGTCACGAATAATATAAAATAGCTTGATGTGACTCTAACCAAGCAAGTGTAAGGTATCTATGACAAGAACTTCAAGTCTCTGAAGGAAGAAAGCAAAGATCTCAGAAGATGGAAAGATCTCCCATGTGTGTGGATTAGCAGAATTAATATAGTAAAAATGGCCTTCTTGCCTAGATCAATCTAGAGAATCAATGGAATCCCCACAAAAAATCCAACTCAATTTTTCATAGAGTTAGAAAGATCAATTGGCAAATTCATTTGGAATTACAAAAAATCTAGGGTATAAAAAAATATTCTTAAGAATAAAAGAACTTCTAGGGGGAATCACCATCCCTGACCTCAAGCTGTATTACAGAGCAATCATGATAAAAACTGTATGGTATTGGCACAGAAACATTCAAGTAGATCAATGGAATAGAATTGAAGACCCAGAAATGAACCCACACATCTATGGTCACTTGATGTTTGACTATCCACTGGAAAGAAGACATCATTTTCAACAAATGGTGCTCTTTCAACTGAAAGAATACAAATCAATCCATTCTTATCTCCTTTTACAAAGCTCAAGTCCAAGTGAATCAAGGACCTCGACATAAAAACAGATTCACTGAAACTAATAGAGAAAAAGTAAGAAAGAGTCTCGAACACATAGACACAGGGGAAAATTTCCTGAACAGAACACCAATAGCTTATGCTCTAAGATCAAGAATTGACAAATGGGACCTCACAAAATTACAAAACTTCTATATGGCAAAGAACACTGTCAATAGAAAAAATAGCAACCAACAAATTGGGAAAAAATCTTTACCAATACTACATTTGATAGAGGGATAATATCCAATATTATCCCTCTCAACAAAGAACTCAACAAATTAGACTCCAGACAAATAACTCTATTAAAAATGGGGTACAGTGCTAAACAAAGAATTTTCAACTGACAAATACCGAATGGCTGAGAAGAACCTAAAGAAATGTTCAACATCATTAGTCATCAGGGAAACACAAATCAAAACAACCCTGAGATTCTACCTCACACCAGTCAGAATGACTAAGATCAAGTACTCAGGTGACAGAAGATGCTGGCAAGGATGGGGAAAATGAGGAACACTCCTCCATTGCTGGTGGTGTTCCAAGCTGGTACAACCACTCTGTAAATCAGTCTGGTGGTTCCTCAGAAAATTGGACATAGCATTACCTGAGCATCCAGCTATACCACTCCTGGGCATATACCTAGAAGATCCTCCAACATGTAATAAGGGCACATGCTCCACTATGTTCATAGCAGCCTTATTTATAATTGCCAGAAGCTGGAAAGAACCCAGATGTCCTTCAACAGAGGAATGAATACAGAAATTGTGTACATTTACACAATGGAATACTACTCAGCTATTAAAAATAGTGAATTCATGAAATTATTAGGCAAACGGATATCTGGAGAATATCATCCTGAGTGAGGTAACCCAATCACAAAAGAACACACATGGTATGTACTCACTGATAAGTAGATATTAGTCCAAAAGCTCAGAATACCCAAGATACAATTCACAAATCACATGAAGCTCAAGGAGAAGGAAGACCAAAGTGTAGATGCTTTGGTCCTTCTTAGCAGGGGAAACAAAATACTCATGGGAACAAATACGGAGACAAAGTATGGAGCAGAGACTGAAGGAATGGCCATCCATAGACTGCCCCACCTGGGGATCCACCTCATATACTGGCACCAAACCCAGACACTATTGTGGATGCCAAGAAGTGCTTGCTGAAAGGAGCCCAATACACATGTGGATGCTTGCAGGCAACCATTGGACTGAGCAAGGGGCCCCTAATGGTCAAGTTAGAGAAAGGACTGAAGGACCTGAAGGAGTTTGCAACCCCATAGGAAGAAAAACAACATCAACCAATCAGATCCCCCAGAGTTTAAACCACCAACTGAGGAGTACATTGGAGTGACCCATTATTCCAGCTCGTGTGTAGCAGAAGATGGCTTTGTAGGGCTTTAGTGGTAGAAGAGACCCCTGTCCCTGTGAAGTTTTGATGGTTCAGTGTAAGGGAATTTGAGAGTGGGGAGGGAGGAGTGGGTGAGTTGGGGAAGGCCCTCACAGAAGCAGGGGGAGAGGGATATGATAGGGTATTTCTAGGGGGTCTGAACTGGCAAAGGGGATAACATTTGACATGTAAAAAAAAAATGAAAATATCCAATTAAAAAAAGAATCTTATCTTCTGACTCTTGTCTTTGTATGTTTTTTAGAGTCTTAGCATTATGTTTTATTGTATTTTTAATTCTGCAAACACACACACACACACACACACACACACACACACTTGCACCCACACATGCATGTGTGCTCTCACAAGGGCTCACAAAATGTATTAACAATCAATAGCAACTTTAAAGAAGTCTTAGAAAAACAGAGTTGGTCTAAACACAAGGATAAGTATGGTTTCTAAGCAGAGTTTTAGATGGCTATTCCTTTGAAACAGAAATCACAAAAGACATTAAGGTTATAAATGTGGTCCAAGTCCACTAGCATAATGCTTTGAAAAATTCATGGTCAGCTTTTCCTTCTGGATTCTTTCTGGCCAATCATATAATAAATCTATCATAATATCTTCTAAAATATGTAGAATATTTTGTTGCTAGACATCAGCCTGACTTGTGAGAGGATAAACATAAGCACCCCAAGTACTTTTAATTGCTTTTAGCTTGGCAATTATATAATATTTTTTGGTCTGTAAAATTATGGCTTCATCTCTATTGAAATTTCCAGTTTAAAGTTTCAAACATTTATCTGTAAAGAAAAAAACCGTGCATGAAAATTTCTTAATTTAAAATAAGATTATAGTATTGAAATACCAATAATTATTTTGAAAAAGGATAAGCTGAATAATAACTGTGAAAGTCTCTTCCCTTACTCTGTTGAAATTGATGTCTAGGGGGCTTACTGCCTCTGTCTGTCCCCAACCTGGAACTTGTCTTAGAAACTTCTTACCTCCATACCATGTAATCTAGGCCTAGGATTTTTCAACTTCTGAGACTTGCTGCTGAATAAGCTCCTCCTTTCTTGTTCTTTCTGAACCTAGCTGCCTTTTTCAATTCAGCCATTTTGGCTCAAATGGCTCAAACATCCTTCTCAGGTGATTGATTCAATCTGGCTTTTCTCTAGGCCTTTGAATTGCTCTGCTTGGCCTCAAACTAACTCTAGCAATCTTTTCTAATATTCTGCTCCCTTCTCATTCTCTTGTTTGTTCTGTCTTTACCTCTGTCTATCTTATTGCCTCTTTAATCTGTACCTGTAAAACTCTCCTGGTAAAACTTCTCCTTTGGGCTGCTCTGCTCTCCCTCTCATCTCTACTGTACTGCTGTCCATGAACTCTACTCTATTTCTGTACTGCACTCTCATCTTCCTGTACATCTGTCTCTCCCTTAAGTAGCTTCTCTTTCCTTTCTGTTCCTGAGAACTGGGCATATCCTAGTTTGTCAAATCTTTCTCTGATTAATCATTTCTCCACTCAACTATACATTAGTTTCAAACACAGGTGCTTCCTTCTACAAACCAAATTTACCTTCATTGTTTGGGATTAAAGGTATGTACTGAGGGCATGTCTGTATTTCAGACAGAGGTATTAAAGGTATGTGCTAAGGGTTGAGCAACACCCTAGCTAGAACCAGCATCAACTATCCTGTAACAAATATCAGATTTCATTTATTGATACTATTATAGACATACAGTACATAATAGGCATGTTATGCATTGTATTCATACACCATTTATGAATTTAAACAATTGTACAAAGACATGCTTATGCATTTTCTATTACAATCATACTATAGTTCATTTACATTCACTTACCACATATTTATTTTGTGACAAGTATGTAACAGGAACTAGGAGTATCACATGACCAAGGGAGGCTTAATCATTTGTTCACAAAGAACTATTGTTGAAAAAGAAGCTTTTATACTGATCAAAATCATCAAGTCTTTCATTCTAATTATTATTAAAGAAAGTGAAAGGTATGAAAATTAAAAATGAGCATGTGTGTATGAGTCACAGATATTATTAGGATATAAGACAATAACACAGAAATAAAATGATTTTTAAACAGGATATTAGAACTTAATGTTTGACCTTCACATATATGCACATAAATGTTTCTATATCTGTACAATTTCTAGCACTCAAATAGACATTAAAAGGCCCCCACACATTCACAAGCATACATAAAAGGTAGGAAACAATCACATAAATATATGTTCAATGAACATATAACTCGGTGAATAAAAAATTTCTGGAGTATAAAGGACACAGGGATTAAAGGATTAAGGATCCCTCTATTAGATAATTTTCTTGATATCATTAAAATTTTATTCAGAGTGTTTGTTTTATAATGATATTTCAAAGATCTCATAGAATCTGAGTACAAAACAACTTTACAATAGAAAATTTCTTTACAATAGGAAATTTGGTGAAATTGTGGTTTAAAACACTGTGCTGCCCTTCATACTTGTAATAATATTTTTATCTAAAGGTTTTAAAAATTCTTACTGATCTCTTTTTTAAATGTTTTTTTCCTTTATTATTATTAATCATTCCATTCATTTACATCTCAAATGATATCCTACTTCCTGGTTACTCCTGTGCTACCCACCAATCCCATATCTGCCCTCCCCCTTCCCATTTTAATCACCTAAAAATAGTTAAAATGATTTTCTTTTTCTTATATCCTTACTCTGAATTATGATGAGAGAAATGCCTTTCTGTTGAGTAAATATCAAATGAAATACTTTTGTTTCTATTATATAATCATTGCATAAATTAAATCTTGAGGTTCCTATCATTGTAATTATCAATATAGTTCTTATAAATGTTGATGGAGTAGATTTCATAGATTTTGTCAACTTAACCACTATGTATGACTATGTCTATATGGAGAGAAACTACTAAATGCTCCATTCCATAAAAGAGAAAACTGTGACACCAAATAGTATTGTAGACTGTCCAAGTTCACTTAGATACAAAATGATGGAGTTAATATTTAGTCTCAGAGAATAGCTTTGGAATCCCCAAAGCCATTAGCTTTGAATTCAGACTTTGATTTTCTGCAGTCTAGAATTTATTTGTTGCCTTAAAAGTCAAATATAGACTGTGAAAGATATGTCATAGAGTGCAGTTATCCAGCAGGAGTTTTATATGCCCAAAGTCAGACTTAAAGTCTCAATGAGGTCACATTAGACATGTAAACAATTGGACCATAAGTCTATTTGCAAAATAAAAATTTTAAAATGCAGAAAAATTTTGTGATTAGTTATTAACTTTTTATTAGGAGAATATTTGTTGAAATAGATAAATATTTAGCATCATCATACACAACATAGATTTTAAGTCTTAAAGAGAAATTTTGAATCAGTAGACCTGTAATATAACCTTGAATTCTCAAGACCCATATAATCCTGCTTTTACTGGGTTAATCCTCCAGATCAGTGAGCATGGGATGTCATTCCATCTTCTGAGAACTACTTCGACTTCTCTCTTCAGAGACGTGAAGTTCTTGTCATACGGATCTTCTATGTACTTGATTGGAATTACACCAAGATATTTTATATTACTTGTGACTCTTGTTTAGGGTGTCACTTCCCTAATTTCTTTCTCAGCCTGTTTATCCTCTAAATAGAAGAAGGCTACTGATTTGTTAGATTTAATTTATGTTCAGTCACCTTGCAGAAGTTGTTTATTAGCTATAGTTTCAAGGTAGAATTTTTGGTGTCACTTACATATACCATCATATCATCTGTAAATAGTGATATCTTGATTTCCTCCTTCCCAATTTGTATCATTTGATCTCTTTTTGTTGTCTAATTGCTCTGGTTAGAACTTAGAGTGAACAAGATAGTGGGAGAGTGGGCAACCTTATCTCTGATTTTAGTGGGATTGCTTGAAGTTTCTCCACATTTAGTTGGTTGTTGGCTTTTTAGTTCTCTATGTATTGCTTTTATTATGATTAGGTATGGACCTTGAATTCCTGATCTCTCCAATAGTTTTAATATGAAGGGATGTTGGATTTTGTCAAATGCTTTCTCAGTATCTAATGAAATGATCACGTGTGGGTTTTTTGTTCGTTTCTTTCTTTCTCTTTTTTTGATTGTTTTAGTTTGTTCATATAGTGGATTACATTAACGGATTTCTGTATATTGAACGATTTTGCATCCCTGAGATGAAGCCTACTTGATCATGGTGAATGATCATTTTTATGTGTTCTTTTATTTAGTTTGTAAGAATTTTATTGAGTAGTTTTGCATTAACATTTATAAGGTAAACTGGTCTGAAGTTCTCTTTCTTTGTTGGATCTTTGTGTAGTTCAGGTATCAGTGTAACTCTGGCTTCATGGAATGAATTAGGTAGTGTTCCTTCTCTTTCTAGTTTCTGGAACTGTTTGAGAAGTGTTGATATTAGGCCTTCTTTGAAGTTCTGATAGAATTCTGCACTAAACCCATCTGGCCCTGGGCTTTTTTTGGTTGGGAGACTTCTAATGACTGCTTCTATTTGCTTAGGGGTTATGGGACAGTTTAGATGCTTTATCTTATTCCAATTTAACTTTGGTACCTGGCATCTGTCTAGAAAATCATCCATTTCATTTAGATTTTCCAGTTTTGTTGAGTATAGGCTTTTGTAGTAGGATATGATGATTTTATTTGAATTTCTTCATTTTCTGGTGTCATGTTAGCAAATAAACCAGCCCATTGAGAAACACCCCACCAATCAATAATCCATACATTAAGTTAAAACTCAAAATGAAAAATCTATCAAAATAAATACCCAAAAGAAATTGTAATGTGGTTACTTGAACACTAAAGTGGTAAAACTTTAAGAGCTATATTTCCTGTTTCTCAAATAGAGAAAGAACAATTTTTTTCCATGAATGGTATTGCTTCAGGAAATTTATAAGGTAATGCTATCAACATATATTTTATAAAGAGAAATTACTTTTTTCTCAAAATTTATAAATCATCTCTTTCCCATGCAGTTCTGCACTTCACTGTAAGAAAACAAAATTAAATCATAAAATCATGTTAATCAATAGTTTATAAAAGACCTAACAGAATTATTTTGCATTGGAAATCAGCATGTTTTCATGACAAGTACAATTTAAAGTCTGGATAGACCCTCCCTCAATTTTAAATAGTTTCTAAATTGTAAGGTAATTATTCAACTGATTTTTAGGTAATGCGATTATCTATAATTGTATCATGGCATTTAGATGGAAAATAATATTAATTATATTTTAACCTCAAACAATTGATAATAATAATAATAATGAGGAGGAGGAGGAAGAGGAGGAGAAGGAGGAGAAAGAGAAGGATAATCTATTGTGATATTGATGACTAATTACAAACAAAATAATTCTTGATTGAAAAAGAAAACCTGTTACAAGTTAATGAGTTCAATGGTGTGGTAAAACTATTGATACTTCTACAGCCTTAAAAAGCTTTGGAGATTGTTCTAGAAAATTAAGTATGTAAACACGGACTTTGTTCCTTAAATTCAATCTTAGTGAGCAATAAAATCAAATTAAATTGTCTTACAATTTAATTATATCTTGTTAGTTTAATTCTTTTTTTATTAATCATTCCATTTGTTTACGTCTTAAATGATATCCCCCTTCCCAGTTACCCCTCCACAAACTCCCCCCTCACATATACCCTCTCCCCCTCCCCTTTGCTTCTACAAGGTTACTCCCCCACCCACCAATAGTTGCCTCCCCACTGCTCCCGCATTCCCCTATGCTGGGGCAACAAATCTCTACAGCACCAAGGGTCTCCCCTCTTATTGACATCAGAAAAGGCACATCTTCTGTTACATATGTATTAGCTGGAGACATGTGTCCTTCTTCGTACACTCCTTGGTTAGTGATCTATTCCCTGAGAGCACTGGGGGGTTGGGCTAGCCAACATTGTTCTAAGGATGACACTTCTACTTAAAATGGCATCATGTGCATAGAGTGCACAGGAAATCCAGCAAGATTTAACTGAAGGTTCCATTCTATTTGGTCTTTCTTCCCTAGACTATGATAGGTACTTGGCTTATTCTCCAGTGAATATAGTTCTGATATAACCCAGTCTTCTGGAAATCTAAAAAGTCTGAATGCTCATTTCTGTCTTAGCTCTCACTCAGCACCCTTATAGCACAGCTCAAAGAGGAGTATTATTAAGAGCATGGAAATATGAGTAGGATGCTAAGAGGACAACCATCAGGTACTGAGGAAGCTCACTGTTGCTAGTCACAACAACTGTGTGATCCTGCCTTTCCTTGCTTATGTGGCTTGCACATTAACTGTATCTTTTGGTTCTGGTTCTATAAGATTTTAGATTTTTATTTATATTATCAATTTAAAAAAAATAAATCTGTTACATATAACTTATTCATATCTATATCTACATCTACTGTCATAAGACACAGCATACATACATACATACACACACACACACACACACACACACACACACACACAAAGCTGAAAAATTGAAATGAGTGAAAAAATAAAATTTAATTAATTTTCCCCTAGAAAGTCCAATGTCTGATATAGAACAAAATAAGCCTTTCAAGTTTTAGAAATGTAAAAGTATTATTTTTCTTAGGAAGGAAAACTAAATTTATCTTTTCTTCCAGTGTACAAATAAAAAAAAGTATAAATAGAAAGACTCATGGTGAACCCAATTAGATGGGTTTACCCCATTCACAGTGTGTTATCAGACCATTTGAATCTGCATGTTATCCTTAGTGAATATTTTCTTAATCCACGACATGTGTAGGGTACTTGTTTCTATAATTAAAAGCCATACATTCTTCCTAAAATTTTCTTGTAGTAGAATAGGAGGACAAAATGACATAGACAAAGAAATGAATACATAAGAGTATTGACAGAATCCATAGTGTCCAATTTGATAAACAGCAATGTTATCAAAATAGTATCCCTTTCATAACTATCATGTGTGATTATAAATGGAAGAAGCAGCTTTCCTGCAAACACTGGCCTTAATTCAAGAGTCCCCTGTCTAGAAAAATCTCATCAATTCACCAGACTTATTTACAGATGTGATGACAGGTCATCTGGCATATTCAAATTTCAATTCTGTCATTGCCCAGCTGTAAACAATGTAAACACTCTTAATCTCTTTGTTCCTCTTTCAAATGAAAGTGATGATGTTTTCATTTGTTTGAAGTTTTAGTAGGTTTTAGATTTGTTTGTTTGTTGTTTGTTTTTAGATTTTAGCAAATCAGACATGTGCATATTTAGATCAAATTTACATGGAGGCCACTATGTAAAACCAAATTCATGCTGATACCTTTGCCTCTGATCTCAAATTTTTGGATTATAAAAATGTACTACTATACTTGATAAATACCAAATTTTAATAGTTTTAAACATTAAAATTAAAAGAATATGTAGTTATCATCTTTCCTTTATTATGACAAAATATTAAACATTGACAACTTTACAAAAGAAAGGTCCATTTGACTTACACAAAGTTACAGAATTGAACCCCTGGTAATATCCTTCTAGCTGATTCCAACTGCTAAAGGTTCTACCCCTCCAAGAGCATCACAGGCTAGGGCCCAACCATTCAGTATAAGGAACCGAGAGATCCTATATAAAAATACAAAAGTTTGCCATTGAGTTAGTTTTTCATTTGCCATTTTTGAAATTAGGAAGAATAAATATTAATGTCATGAGTTGCTAAGGGCAGAATACTTTCTCAAAACCCAAAAAACCTAAAACATTTATATAATTTTAATAGAATCCCCTTTAAAGTTATTCTTTCATTTCATCACAGAAAAGAGATCATTTCTCAAGGTGCTCTTCTAAAGCAAGCATTCTAGCTATTGCACTGCAGTATGCCTGTGGTTGAACAACAGTAACTTTTCTGACAACAAATGTCAGAAGAATTCTTCAGCATCACTTTATTATCCCCTCAGTCTAATAAAGTACTTCTATATAGTGACATTGTTGATACTTTATTATGCCAAAGGGACTCCAGTGAATATATGAGATTCCATTCTTTACAATATTCTTAACTTAATATAAAAAGAAATAGAAAAGGTGAAGGAGTCTTATGGGGGAACAGCGTATACAATACAAATAGACTTTGACATAGTCTACAAGGAAAGCAAATAAATAAGACCTGTACTCACAGGAGAGTTGAAGAGAAAACTACACCAATAAAGGCAATAAAATGGAAGTGCACTGTGATACTAAAATGACTTACTAATGGAATCTTATTAATATACAGTGTAATTATGTTACTACTGAATGATAAACCAAGTGGTTAATATATATTACATTACAAACTGTTAGTACTATGTGAGCATAGTATATTCATTCAAGGGTTTATCACCAGAATTTAACTATTCACCACTAATATTATTTAAAATGGTCATCTATATCAATACCAAGGATTAGTCTATGACAATCCCTGCTTGTTTGACTAAATTTTATAGTAAAATTAAAGCATATGACAATTGCATGTATTATCTCCAGTTAAATGTTAAAATATAAGTTAAGTCATAAGGAACATTCACAAAAGACAAACAGTTTGTTTGTTGAAGTATTAAACATCCCAAATCATAACTTTGAAACAAGGTCCTACTTTGGTTAGTGTCAATATGGAAATGAATGAAATCGTTCTTAGGCCTGAAACTTCTATGGATGTGAGAAAGCCCTACACGTGAAAAGAATGGAATTGTATAAAGAGAGAGTCTTTTCTCAGAAGCAGCTGTTATTTGATGTAGTTATGGTAACCTACATATGGTATAAAAGGCTTTAGCTTAGACCTTGGAAGACATTGGGTCTACTTGTGTGGAATAGTAAATACAAGACATGATTGAAGAATGTACCTCACATTTCCCTTCTTTGTTTCTGCTCTCTTTTTGACATGGTGCATATTTGTTTCTTTTCTGTTGCTCTTGTAAAACACTGTAACCAAAAACAATATATATATGATTTTGGCAGGAACAAGAAGCAGGTCCTTGACCAGTTCATGGAGAGGGAAGAGTGAGTAGGGTAAACGGATAAACTTTCAAAGCTCATCCCCAGTGACATATATCCTTCACCAAGACTCTTTTCTTAATCTCCACCATACCACCAACTGAGGACCTAGTGTCCAAAGGTCTGAGTTTGTGATGACATTTCTCATTTAAACCCCCACACATGGGTGAACTTCACAATATACTCTCTCCAAGATTGCTTCATCAGAGGCCTAGGAGCAACACAGTTAGGAAACCATGGACACAACCTTTGAAACTATAAATCAAGAAAAACTTCCTATATTAAACTAATTTACAAAAATGCATTTAAATGTTCAATAAAAGCATAGTCCTCTATAGTACAACACTTACTAAAATGTTTATGTATTGAAGATAATACAAAAATAAAATTTATTATAAGAGGAATTCAGGCAAGGAATATAAAGTTTGAAGTTCAGTTTTCTTTCATGGCTCCTGAACCTTCTCATCCTATACACAACACTATCTTCACACAAAAAGAATGGACATATTCCTGATCTCTGCTGAGCTGCTAATTAAATTCACATTGTGGATGTTTATTTGTTAATTTACAAATATGATATCAGTCCAGAATTACAGGAATGACTTTGAAGAAATCTCAACTGATGAGAAAGAATACTTTCTTTGCTTACAAATCAGTTGTTCAGTATTCTGATATTTCTAAAATATATCAACACTTGCTGAAAAACATGCTTTCTTAATGTTTTCAAATAAACCTAATTGGAATCATGAAAATGACAGGAACTTGCCTGCATATTAGTTTCAGCTGATTTCTCTAGGTTATTTCTGGATTTTTTTTTCCCGTAGGAGTTTTAGTTATAATAGGCATCAAGCAAAATGTAAGAGTTTTACATTGTGCATTGTAGTATGTGTTCTCTAATGTGCCATCTCCACAGAAGGTATAAATAAAAATTGACTAGAAGGTGTTATAGTTACCATCTGGATGCCCAATATTAGACTTCAGTGAATGGCTTCCACATTAACACAGTCTAATATACTACCTCCTTATGATAATATTCTAAGGGCAAATCCAGTTCATAGTTTTTTTTTTCTCTTTTACCCCATTAACCTATTGCAGTTTTGATTTCAATTATCTTGTAATGCATATAAGAATAAATTACATAGAGAAAATATTACAGAGAGATTTAACAAGTTAATGGTAAATTAAATGCACTCTCTCCTTCATTATGCAAATTTGCGGTGCTGTGGAACATTTAGCACTCTCTCCTGGATAGCACTAAGCATTTTATATGCAGATAAGTCAACAGCTTTAGTGAACTTTTGGCTTACCAATGCATTAATGCAAGAAATAAAAACTGCTTTTTAAAAATTAATCTATGTGCCTCAATGTTATAAGGTAAGGTAGAAGACATTTATTCTTTCATATCAACTTTCACTTCCATTTGGAATGTGTCAAATATGATGTCCTTTTGAAATTTTAGTATAATAGTGAGAAACAAACAACAATTCATTAATTGAAAACTTAATTTTCCTATACATATCATAAAATCTACAAACCCATATACATACACATATATATGTGTGTGTATATATATATATATATGCTACCAAAATTAATAAATATTACTTGTGTACTTTGTCCTATTTATACATTTTAATTATAGCTATATGAAATCATAATAAACTATGTTTAATTTGTTAAAGGAGAAGTTGTACAACCAACCTTTTTAATGAGGCAACATTACAGATCTTATATACTTTTCTTTAAACTTATTTATAGGTTTACATGTACTTCTCTCATATAATACTGTTATCAATTTGAAATATTTTGAAATCATATCATTTACCCCTTCCCTTAACTACCTCCACAACTTGCCATGAATGTTTCTTTTCTTACTTTCAAATCCATGATCTTTTGATCTCTTTTTCTTTAATTGGTATGTGTGTGTATGTTCCTAAATATATGAATACAACCTGCAAAATCTGAATAATGCTACTTGTGTGTATAAATTGATATATACATACGCATTTGGGATTACAGAACTACTCAGCATCTTTTTCACTTGGAAGACTATTTCTCCATTTTCCTGCATTCTTAGTTGCATATAGTTTTGTTTTGTTTTGTTTTGTTTTGTTTTGTATTTTATCTAAGTTTGAGGCCTCATGAGCTTTCCTCCTTCCACATAAATATCATTTGGTATGATGTTCAGGCCATCTTAATCAGCAGTATTGTTGAGACTTCATGGATATAGCGTCTGTAAAATTTCTGAGAGATGTAATCTTGCATCAAAAGCACTGTGCCTGGCACTTAAAATGAACACAATCTTACGCTACAATGATTCCGAGCTTTGGGTGCAGGAGTTTTTTGTCAATATATCAGTGACCCTGAACTACAAAACTCTTCATTTTAATCATTTGTTCTTTTCTATAATGATGTCTATCTGTTAAAAAAAGAGATTGTTCCTTAGTTCATGGAGAAAGATACACTCATAGGTAGGTGTAATGTAAATACTGAGAATCCCATTAGAAATTATGCTAGTTTAATAAAGTGGTAGTTCTCCTTTAACATTCTTGACTTTGGGCTGGAGAGATGGCTCAGCGATTAAGATCGCTGGCTACTCTTCCCGAGGTCCTGAGTTCAATTCCCAGCACCCATGTGATGGCTCACAACCATCTGTAATGGGATACAAAGTCCTCTTCTGGTGTGTCTAAAGACAGTGACAGTGTACTCACATACATACATAAAAATAAATAAATCCAGCAAAAAAAAATCCTGACTTCAATAGTAATAGACAGTTGGCTAGGTTTCCAACAATACCAGGAACTATTTTCCTTTTGTTGACCTCAATCTATGCTTAGTAAGTGAGTTTATTATTACTAGCAAAGCATGCATGATTCTACCTCATCTTCATTGTTATCATTGTGGGTACATGGTGCAATTCACAAATGATAGCAATGGCTTTTCCTACATCCTGAGATTAAGATCCTGACCTCAGAACTAATCAAATATTCCCTTTGGTTATTGATAGATAAATAACAATACTGCATCATCTATTAGTTTCAAACAATTAAAAGTTAAATAGGTGTGTGTGGTTTCAATTTCATGTGATCAGGGTTTTGGATGACATCAAGCACCACTGAGATTAAAAATGTAGATGAAAATTTAATTACATAAACCTATGATTTTGTACTAGGGAAGTGTAAACATACTACTGTTAGTGAATATTTTTATTTTTTCAACAGAAGAACATTTCAAAAAGATATGTGAAAAATAAATTTCAAAATTGAGGTAAAGATAATTAGTTTGAAGTATGAAAAGGAGAGGTTTATGGGAACTTTGGAGGAGGTAGCAAAGTATGTTTTGAGGAGTGGAAAATCAATAATATTCAAGAACTCTTCACTGAACTCTAGTCCACACTGGCTGCCTAATCTTAGATTTTCAGTGTTCAGAATTCTGTGGAAATTAATTTTTGATCGTTGCCATCCAAAGAGGTGTACCTGAAGATATAGGATTTTATTTACATTTCTCTTCCACTAAGATTTTCCAAAACAGAATACTGATGTGATGGAGCTCCACTTTACCATTTTTAATTTAAAAATTAGTTTCCATTACACCCAGTAATCATTGATTACTCTGAGTACTGATCTGAGTAATCCAATATCTAGTAAAACCACAAATATATCTTTAGATATTTTTCCTATATTCTAACAAATAAGCTGTAGATTCTCATAGTTCACCTAATATATGACACCTAAGAATTGATTTATGGTTCTAAAATTAAATAAAGTATAAACTGTCTTTCTTAGATGTAGGCCAACATTGAACATTTAGCTTCTTCTGGGGTAGGAGCCTCCGTTACCCTCTTCTAGTGATTCTAAGTGGTTCTAGCAAAAGACTTTCACATATTGATATTTTTATCCAATATTGAAGGAAGAGAATAGTCATATAATTTCTAATTTGTTTGTATGTAAAAATGACTAAATATTTCTCCTTTCTTTGGTATCTCAGCACTATTAGAGGAGGCAATTTTAGGAAAGCATACATTTAGATTGTCACCCACAAGAACTTATGGGTGGAGAATGTTTGAAATATTTATTTTAAGGGTAGCAAATACTGATTATAGATATTACCAATGGTTTTGTATCCTTTAACCAAGGTATTCATGTTAAAAGCAAATTTGTATATCCCTGGTTAATTAAACCTAAATTACAAATTCATTTTTCCTGAAATGCTTGCAAACAATATTTAGAATATACAAACAGAAATGAATGTTACTTCCTTCTTAGGAAATTATTTTCTCCCAATTCAAATCATTCTTTGTAATATTCACTATGTAAAACATACGACCAGTGTATTTGTTATTTATGAAGATCAAGCTCACAACAATACTTCCTTGATCCCATCTGTGCAGCTTTTATTCAAATTCTCCAAATACATATTTCTCTTCACTCCATTTGAAGCTTCTAATAGGGGGGTCTTGGAGTCTTTTTTTTTTTGGCAGTATAGCTATAGAAACCATTATTAACTAGGACAGGAACAATGTTTATAATTGTGGCAGTGCCACAGTCTATGTGCATACCCTGCCTTACTCCATTCCCTGAAAAACTATGATACAACCCTTCATCCAAAAGGATTCTATGACAGACCCATCATATATTAACCTAAGGAAAAGTATGAAATATTATACCCAATATAGAGGGCTTAAGCTCCTCTCAAAATGCATAGATTATTAAACAAAAATACTAGTACCAAGAATCACCTTTCTTACTGTAACTTGAAGGCCAGGGTTATTCAGTGACTTTAAAATTATTGCAGGCAATTGACCCTTAATTTATTTACTTTTATATTTCTGAGAATAGACATGTTGACCAAGGCACCTTACTGATAAGTAAACAAACAAACAACAAACAAATACCCATTGAATTCGGGACTTATTTACTCTTTCCAGGCATGAGTCAATGACCTCAACAGTGTGATGGTTAGGAAGATGGTCACAGGAAGACATGGGACTGAAAGAATAGCTGAGCAATTGTATCTGATCCACAAGCAGGAAGGAAAGAGAAAGGGGAGAGGCAGAAGGGCAGGAGGAGGGAAAGAGGAAGAGGGACAGGGCAGAGGGAGCGAGGAGGGGACAGGGACATAGAGAAAAAAAGACAAGAACAGAAACAGACACAGAGAGAGAACAACTAAGTGGGGATGGTGTTGGTATCAGGAACTCTGAAACCCATGACATCACATAGGCAGGACCTGCATACCTGTTGCCAAGGCAATAGCCACCATATTCCCAGAATCCACTTGGCTCATCTACCAACTTTACCTGTGATTACATCCTCATCCATATATAAAGAAAAGTGCATGATCTCTCCAATCAGACAATGGTCCTAAATTTACTTCTCAGTTTTCTCAAATTCTATCTAAGGTCCTAGACATCTCCTGGCATTTTCACAATCCCTACCACCCTCAGTCTTCAGGTAAGGTAGAAAGAATTAACTGCTCTTTAAAAACCACTCTTGCTAAGCTGTCACAGGAACTTCACCATGATTGAGTAAAACTCTTACCTCTGGCTCTTTTCAGGTTATGAGCTCTCCCCAAGCTACCGCTCCTCATCTTGCCCTTTGAACTCATGCATGGGCATCCACTCCTAACTCCTAGTCTTTCATGTAATGCTCTCCCCTCCGAGACCATCTATTCACCCTATTACTTTGCCACCTCCATTCTCTCCTATGGAACTTTGTTGATCACCATCTACCACAGCCACACACTGTCTTCTGTCCACTGCCTGCCAACATTGGTGACTAAGTCCTTCTATCCTCTCCAGATCATCAGCCCTCACCCTTCTCTCCCAAATGGCAGGGCCCTTCTAAGGTAATTCTCGTGTCCCCCTATACCTGGTAAACTCGAGGAACTCTCTCATTGGGTCCACTTGTCTCACCTCAAACCTTTCATCCCTCCACCTAAAAAAGACTCTTCTTCATACATGTTGACCCTAACAGGACCATGCTCAGTTAAGTTCTGGAGGACATCAAGATGAACCACCTTGTCTCCAATCCCAGAAAATAAGACTCCACTTACTGGATTAGACATAGGTTTCTCATCTTCCCCTGTTGTTTGTTTCGATCTAGGGCGGTCATTACATCTGGAGATTTTAGGCTCAAGAAACCCACAGATAACAAAAAGTCTTTCCAAATAGAGTCAGGAACTGCTCCATAGCCAGACCCTAGGGAATGATCCAAATTGCTATCATCCTTTTATCTGTTATCCCATTTAAATAATTATGATCTCTGTACTTGCTTTCTCTTTGACCAGACAAAAGATTATTATAGAAAATGGCCAGATGAATACGGGGGCTGCTCATATTGGTCTTGTCAGATACAAATGCTAGGATCATTTCTTCTATCAACACCATAAGACACTCTTTTTCTATATACAAGACCCATGGGATTCCAGGTAGGAGACAGGAGTTGTTGGTAAGCTCTACCGTAAAAATCAGCCGGGATCCCCAGTAAGTATTATTCATATTCAGATAAAATAAGTTTCAATTACCCAACTCCTAGTTATCAGAAAAGTAGGGGAGAAAATCACACATTCCTCCAAAGTCCCTTACCTCTTTGACATCACCCCTCATAAATGGCACTAACTTATCATTTTGCCTTTTGTTTCAGACCTTGACCTCGGCATACCAACTCCTTAATGTCACCAGGCCTGGAAGCTTTAAAGATTGCTGGTTATGTGTGCCCCCAGAACTAACTCACAATTGTCACTTACAGTGTCTCCAGTGATACTGCCAAGTAACATTACCTCACATTTTGTCAGCAGCCCAAACTCCAATGTTGCCCTGACTCTATACCTTACTGCTATCCCTCTCTTTGGCATGGCAAATTATTTTAAGACCTCTAAAACACATTCTGTAGGAACACTCAGTTCCCTAGACTGCAAAAGAACTGTAACCCTTTATATATCATCTCTGCCACAATGTCCAGAACACAGCAATTCTTTGTGGCACTCAAGCCTACCTGCTAGCTGGTCAGGAGTTTGCACATTGGTACTCCTTTTCCCTGAACTGGGAGTAATCTAGGGAAATGAGGTAGACCCTGCCAATCCCAGTTGTAGATATGATAGCTGCCCAACATAAGAGGGCAGTTCAGGTCTTTCCATTCTTGGTTACTACGGGAATAGCCATAGGTGTTGCTACTGGAGTTGCAAGGATAACGACTTCCATGACCCAATGTAATACATTCACTTCCCAGTTCCAAAGTGATCTTCAAGAAATGACTGAAACTGTGCTTACTATCCAGAAACAGATCGATTCTTTGACAGCCATGATGCCTCAGAACCAATGGGGTCTAGATGTCCTGACAGCTAAAGAAGGCGGTCTTTGCCTGTTCCTACAAGAATGCTGTTTCTCCATCAACCAATCCAGGATAGTGAGAAATAAAATCCAGGAGCTACAGTCAGACATAAAGAATTTCAGGGAATGTAAGACCTCCATTTCTGGAATTTTTGAAAACCCTATAGGGAAGTGGTTACTCCCTTTTGTAATACCTTTTCTAGTCACCCTCCTGATGTTATTATTTTCTCCCTGCCTCATTAATCTTGTTTCTACATTCCTTCAACAGCAAATACAAAAACTTTCTAACCAAACTATCAATCAGCTCCTGTTACAGGATTACCAGCCACTGCCCACAGATGAGCCACTGTCCACAGAGGAATCTGACATGAATGTTTACCAAGTGGATCCTGATGGTGAAAATCAGCTATATTTCAAAATTGATGACAGCAGGGAACAGCTTAATAGACCCAATGCCCTCACTCTCTTTTCACCATTGGCTTCCCCATCTCCCTTGTTTTCCTTCGCTTTATAATAATAATAAGGGAAGTATGTTGGTATCAGGATCTCTGAAATCCACGGCATCACATAGGTGTCACCTGCCCACCTATTGCCAAGACAACAGCCACCATGTTCCCAGAATCCACTTGGCTCATCTCGCACCTTTACCTGTGATTATGTATGTCATCATCCATATATAAAGAAAGGTGCCTGATCTCACTCTGTCTCTTTCTTCCCCCTTCCCTTTTTACTGCCACCTTGCCCCCCTCTCTCTCAAACCTCACAAGGAACTATTTGGCATGGTGTGGTCCTTCTGAAGCTTTGTGATGGCCAAGATCATAACAAGTGGTACCAGTTTTATATCTCAAAGCCTATCTCCAATGACACAGCTCCTGCAAAAATACCACACCTATTCCTTTCCAAATCTGTGTCTTTAAGTACCAAGCATTCAAATGTATGAATCTATGGGGGCATACTTATTCAACCAATCACAGTCATGTTGATTGTCCATTAGAGTTAGTTGTTAAAGATGAGAAGAAGAGGAAAAGAAGAGTGGAACCTGCCATTAAAGGAGATAGACTATGAACACATTACCAGGAGAAACAGCAAGTTCTACCCATATACCACTAGGGAATTAGACAGG
Source organism: Montemys delectorum (assembly GCA_019843815.1). Classification (NCBI taxonomy): domain Eukaryota; kingdom Metazoa; phylum Chordata; class Mammalia; order Rodentia; family Muridae; genus Montemys; species Montemys delectorum. Next base: position 77,427 of record JADRCD010213800.1, read on the forward strand.
CCAGGAAGTCAGCAATTAGAAGAGTAGATTAGCCGGGCAGTGGTGGTGGACACCTTTAATCCCAGCACTTGTGAGGCAGAGGCAGGTGGAGTTCTGAGTTGGAGGCCAGCCTGGTCTACAGAGTGAGTTCCAAGACAACCAGGGCTACAGATAGAAACCCTGTCTGGAAAAAAACAAAACAAAACAAAACAAACAAACAAACAAACAAAAGCGTAGATTAGTGGTTACACCAACTAGTTGTCAAAGTCAAAGAAAATAATCATAGTCTGAGTTTCATTTTTTGTAAGCTCTTCTGGGATAAGGTTAAATTGGTTGTACTACATTGTACTGCATTGCTTAGACAAGTATTTTTATAGTGTTTATGTAAGACTGCAGAAATTCATAACTGAACAAGTACAAAGAAGAAATAATGATTGAATGCTCACACATAAACTGATTAACTACAGTATTTCAGTTGCTCAGAAAATATATATCAGAGGAAAGACTAGAAAGAATGCAAGAGCAAGATGTGTAAGGGAAGTAGTGTGTGTCATTGATTACAGGACATAACATGGCTGTTGCACACTTGAACTCAAAGCAGTTATGCTTACCTTTGCAAGAACTCCACAACATTGGGCCTTTCATGTCAAAAATGATACATGGTTTGTAGGACTTACTTCTTGGCAATTTAAAGTCTTAAAATAAAAATGATGGAAGGGTAAGAAATATTTTTTGAGTGGTACATATCCCTACTATGATCCTGTAAATAATCTTAACAGAACTCCTCAGGACACATACATATGCACATGAATATGTGTTCACACAAATCTACATAAACACAATTTTATATACAATTTCCTAAAACAAATTTCATATTAAATTGAGGAATAATTTTTGTCAATTTACATTTTATAATGTAAACTCAACTGCCAAATATTTCTATAGAAGAAGAAATTTTTAAAAAGCACCTGAAACAGTGACTATATGTATCTGGATTATATTTTGTTTGTTTGTTTGTTTATTGGATATTTTCTTATTTACATGTCATATGATTTCTCCTATCCCAGTTTCCCCTCCAAAACAAAACAAAACAAAACAAAACAAAACAAAAAAACCCAAAAAACAACAAAAACAAACCCCTGTTGCCTCCCTGCTTTCCCTGTTGGCCACTTCACCCTCTCCCACTTATTGGCCCTGGCATTCCCCTACACTGGGGCACAGAATCTTCACAAGGCCAAGGGCCACCCCTCCCATTGATGACCGACTTTGCAATCCTCTACATGCTGCCAGAGCAATCAGTCCCACCATGTTTAGTCCTTGGTTGGTGGTTGAGTCCCTAGGAGCTCTAAGGGTATTAGTTAGTTCATATTGTTGTTCGGGATTATTTTAAAGATATTTAAGTGTAAGTTCATAGGGCAGGTTAATTCAAAGGATTGACTACAGGTCATGATTAATAAATATATCCACAAATTTTTAATTTCTCATAAACTTTGTTTCTGACCTTAATCTTTCCACAATTGAACTGAGTTTATTGCTGTTGTTTACCTTTCTTAACTTAATGATAAGATACTATTCTAAAGAAACAGTATATTTGAGTCATTAACTATGAAGAAATCAAGCATGTATAGACATCAAAACCTCATCCCTACTGGCTATTATTCATATTTCTGGAAGATACCACATGTGATACAAGGAGAGGAAAAACTGTAGAGAGTTTATGTGGCGGATAACTCTAGGGCTATTTGTAATTTGATGCTAATTTCATTCTTCTAGGAGGTGCTACCAACAAGGAATGAGTCTGCACTCAGGTGATTTTGTGTAACCCATCTTAGTTTGCAAAATAAAGGCTAATGCCAATGATTGGGCAGATAAAGGAAAAGTGGAGCTGAAAGTTGAGAGAAAGAAGAAGGAGAAGGAGAGATAGAGGGAATGATAGAGGAGGAGGTAGAAGGGAAGAAGAGCAGAAGCACATGGCCTGGAGAAACCACAAGTTATAAGGGGTCTCGAAGATGGGGAGGATGGTAATGTAGTTGTAGGCCTGCCCAATCTAGGTGCACAACTTGTATTCAGATTAGTTGAGTCATTTTTTCATTACTAGGGCATGTGTGGGTTGAAGACTTACCACAACAAGTTTATACAGTTATAAGCCTAGCAAGATATCATAGCAATTGACCTGGCAAGTTTACCTGCTGTTACCTCAGGGCTGTTAGCAGTCACTTTTTGATTGGATTTGAATCTTGCCCGCACATAAAGGAACTTGTGCATTGTACAATTAATTAGGCCAAAAATGTGTACTTCTGGCTAGACCATAGACACCAAACAGAAACTGGATATTTATTCTGACAGATGGTTAGAGTAACACACATTCTTCCTCACCCCTAGCTGACAAGCTATAACCACTGGTTCAAAGATTTAAAAATGTTTGAGGCATATGCATATGTTTTCTAAATATTAATAATGAAATATTAGTGTGTCATGTCCTTGTCCTAAAATAGGATAAATTGAATAATAGCATTATAAAGATAAACATTTTTTGGCAAATTAATTTATACTTTTTGATTTTCCTTTCATAAATATCTTAAGCTGATATTTAGCTATTATAATTCAATTGCAACAAAATCTAGTCAGCTAAATTAATATAGTATTTATGATTTGATTTCCTATACTTTCTTTAAGAATAAAAACAAAAATTAATCTAATATCCTTAAAAAAAAAAGCCAACTTTTTCTAGTTATACCTACTTTACTAACCAGCTATTCTTTGTTCTATGTTTGACTCTCTTATGAAACTGCAAATTCTCAACTGTAGATACAGAATCTTACCAGTGACACATTTAAATTATGAAACCGACTATAATAAGGACAGGCTCTAGAGATGACTCCCTCACAATACTTCATTTCAAAAGGCTTCAGTGTCACCAGAGGGAGAAAAGCATGGACAAAAGATAATTCTTCAACACTAGGCTAAATCAATTACCACACTGCAAAAGAGAACTTCCTTTGGTGTTTGATTCTGACTTTAGTACCCCAGGGAATTCAGAGAAATGAGAATGGAGCCATTTGGGAGAAAAATAATTCCTATTCCGTTATCATTTCTGTGACACATTCTACTGGTAAAGAGGGAGAAAAACAGCATTTGAAAGGCATCTATATTGTGCTGATGCTCCCTAACCCATGACATCTAAATCTGGAAGTACTCTCTCACTATTGTTATTTGTTGTGTATTTATCATTTAAGCTTTCTGCAATCTGGAGAGCTCAGTTACTTTACAAGTAGGAGGTGAACTCCCATCATCTCTGTAGAAAAATGAAATAAAATACAAAAATCCTTTCAAATAAGATAACTGTATGTATTAAAAACTAACACAATTAGGTGAAGGATGAGAATCTATATTCCTGGAAGGGAAAAACTTATTTGGCACAAGAAATTACAAGTCATGTCAGAGTCTAATGGGAAAATGGGACTCAAGAGCACACAGATGAAGTCTGTCAAAAGCAAGGCTGTCATTTAAATGTAGTGATGATGGCACTTCTTATTCAGAAGTGACATCTGGACAAGAATTGCAGGTTAGCAATAATTTTCCAAACAAGCATCACCAGAGCGAGGACTGAGAAAGAAAGTGTGATGCCTTGAACCTCAGGATTCAGGAAGACCAGGCTAAACATGCCAAGGGGGAGAGAGTCACATGTGAGGTCAGTGCTGCATCGAAGTCCAGCTGCTCCTTGGGTTTAGTTTAGCAGACTGTTATCATTATTAGCAAAAGAAAATCATGTACATAAAGTTCTGTAACTGACTTCTAGATAGAAGATTCTTTGGAATTTGCAGATGAACTCTGTACTGTTATAAAGATGTTTGTAAATTTATTATTTTGAATAGATGTTTTGCTTAAAAATATGTAGCTGTATAAAGCACATATTTATATACATATATTTCTTTAAGATGTTTCTAAATAAGCTGATATCAGGGTTTTTGTTGGTTTGTTATGTTCTGAATTAAACTCAAGCCCTTTACCACATGGGGAAATACTGTACCACAGAAACATACCATAAACTGACATAACTTATTTAAAAAAACTGCTTTTATAAAAAATATAAAGAAAAATATTAATATTAATGAAGGCAAATATAAATCAACAATAAAAATGTTTATTCTGAAAAGAAAATGATCATGTATGTATTTCTTTTTTAAACTTTTATTGAATTATGATGAGAAAAGTTACATGAGTTCAATTTATCTGAACTTGTTAACATTTAAAAACATATTTTAAGTAAATAGAATTAAATCACATTCTTGTTTCCTTTTTGTACTCCACTCCTCCCAGAGACTCCCCCTTCAATACCTACAATATCTTTTTTGTCATATTCCTTAAAATTTATAAAACATTATAATAATTCAAATAAGACAAACATGACCGTTACTCTCTTATAAGTGGATATTAGCTGTAAAGAAAAGTACAACTGCTATAGTCCTTAGACACTTAGAGGCTAATTAATAAAGTGGGTTCCAGAAGGGATGTATGAATCTTCCTGGGGAAATTAAATAGATTTGGTATCTTGGGTAGACTATATGCAGGTGGGAACATAAGCAAAAGGGATAAGGCTGTGGAAGTACAGAGGGTAAGAGCTCTGAGAGAGAAAACTGGAATTGGTAGTGGGAAATCTCTGGTTCAAGCTAGAAACTTAGTGCCATGGAAACTCACAGGAATCTAAGACTCCTAGTAATAGTGGCTGAAAAGGTCACTTTCTGCAACCAGGAAGGAATTCCAGTGGAGGGATTGAGATCCTAGCCCAGCCATAGAACCTTCTACCTAAAGTTTTTCTTGCCAAGATGTGCAGGGGTAAACGTTGTGTAGAATTTTTACTAATGGCCAACCAATGACTTGTCCAGTTTGATACCTATGACAATAGAGGGTGCTTAATCCTGACACTGCCAAGAATGCTCCAGTATAGGGGGATGCTAGAGCAGTGAGGTGGGAGTGGGTGAGTGAGTGGGTGGATGAGCACCCTCATACAGGCAAAGGAGTAAGAGGATGGGATGGAAGGAATTGCAGAAGGGAAACTGGGAAGGGGGAATATCATTAGAAATGTAAATGAATAAAATTATTAATAATAAAAAAAGAAGGCAAGGAACAAAGAAAACAAGGAACCAAGGAACCAGAGGTTGGATAGCTCAGAGACCTACAATAGAACCAAACACATCCAGAAAAAAACAAAACAAAAATTATCGAAAAGATTCCTGACGATATTCTGCAATACTTGTAGAATAGAGACTAGCATACTCATAGAGCAACAGATGGAAACAGATGCAGGTAACCATAGACAAACAATAGGTGGAGTTCAGGGAATCGTATAGAAGAGAGGAAGAAAGGATTGCAAGAAAGGGTCAAGATCATCAATAGAACAAGGCCTGCATAATTACTAATCTGGGCTCATAAGAGCACAGTGACAAGACCCAACAATCTATGAGCTTGTGTGGCTCTGACCTAGGGGATCTGCGTATGTCCTGTGATTGTCTTCTTGTGGGACACCTAAAAAGTAGTAGTGGGCCTATCCTTGACTCTTTTGCCTACTTGTGGAACCCCTTTCTTTCTACAGGGTTGCCTTGTCGAGTCAAATTACGAAAAGGCGCCAGGTCTAAGTGTAAGTTGATAAACTATGTTTGGTTGATTTCCCTAGGAGGACTGCCCATTTCTAAATGGGAAAGAGTGGATAGGGGAGGGGGGCTGGTAGGAGAAGAGGGAGACCATAATTTTTTTTAAAGAAAAAAATCTTAAATAGAAGGAGCAAGGTGGGTTCATGGTCATGAGCTCTTTTAAGAACCTGAGTTAGGGACCCAACCACCAATCAAGGACTATACAGGGTGGGACTGAATGTTCTGGCAGCATGTGTATAGTAGAGGATTGCAAATTCGATCATCAATAGGAGGAAAGGACCTTGGCCTTGTGAAGGTTCTGTGCCCCAGTGTAGGGGAATGCCAGGGCCACTAAGTGGGAGAGGGTTGGGTGGCAGGCATGGGGAGGGGGGAGGCAAAAGGAGTTTGTTCTTGTTGGTTTTGTTTGTTTGTTTGTTTTTTGGAGGGAAACCTGGGAAAGGGAAAATTTACATGTAAATAAAGAAAATATCTAATAAAAAAAAAAAAAAAAAAGAACCTGAGTTAGTTTTCAAACACCAGTATCACGGCTGACAACAACCTGTAACTCCATTTCCTGTAGATGTCCTTTTTGTCTTCTACTTTATGGGTATCCATGTGTAAACATGCACACAACAAACAAACAGCGTGTGGAGGCATCACATACAAACTATCACAATTCCTTTCCAAATAAAGTAATATAAGATGTGCTTATTTTCCAAGCAGTAAGTTCGTAACACAAGTAAATTACTGTCTCCTAGTTTAAGGATGAAAAGATCAAGAAATACAACTTATCTCATCTATGTGTGCATATATCACATGAAAAAATAACAAAACAAAACAAAACAAAACACAAGCGTTCACTCCAACTCCAATTAAGAATTGATAATAGAATACAAAGTATATTTAATCATCATATATGGTTAACAATATGAGCAATATGAGTATATGCAGTATTTTTTTCAAAATTTAAGCAAAAAGATAATGCATTCCTTAAATTTGTGGGTTTTTTTAGGAAAAAAATTAAAACTTGTTTATATTATTTTTGTAATATCACCTCTCTGACTTCTTAAAAATTTAAGTCATATCTGGGAATGTTAATTTTGTCTATTTATGGTTATTTTTCTTGATAAGGCAAAGATAGATGCCATATGGATGTAGCAATATGTTGTCAGATGTTTTAAATTTTTTGTTGATCATCTCTTCTGGCAAGACACAATTTTCCTTCAGTGTTTGTTTTTTCTGCCCTTAGAACTGTTGAGATTTTCTGGCACTTCTCTCCCTATCCAAGTCTGTGAACACAGACACAATCACAGCTTTGGCTGTCTTGGCACTGCCCCACGTGCTGAATATTCCAAGCCCATGCTTTATTCGGAAAAAATATTCCTTGGAACATAACTCAGTAGAAAGCATACTGTTCTTTGAGGCTTGGTGTAGAAAAAAAATAAGAATATATTTTTTTCATTAAACACATAGAGCCCAACTCTGTCATAGTAGTAAGATGGAAGTACTTTTCCAGAGCCTGCTTTGACAGCCATCTGTTAGTTACAGAATTTAAAAGCTAGAAGTCAAAATGTGCTGGGACATGTGAATTCTGGCTTATGTTTATGTGTGGTAACAACTGGTGTTTTTAAAGAATTCTTTTTAAGTTTTTGTCTTGATGTTCATGTTTGTAGATAAGTTTATTGTATTTTGATTTTTGTTTGGTCACATAAATGCTTTATTCCACACATCATCTTTTCTTTTCTTTAGTTACCAGAAAACCAGGGAGTGCCTACTCAGAGATACCACATTTTATAGAGTAACTCAGGCCACTACGTGGGGTTCTTAAATTTATGAATAAAATACTTTAAAAATGAAATCAGAAGAAAGATGGAGGGCAGTTTTAATAGACTATGAAAGAAAAGGCCCAGGCAAGCAAGCTTTATGACCTCACAGCAGCTGTGAGGGGTGCGATGGAAGAGAAGAGTATAATGAAACTATGCAGTGTACATCTGTCATGAATGTCAACAAGCAACCAGACAGAGTCACAGCAGACTGATGAAGGCAGAGAAAGGCTTGGCGGGAAGGGAGAAAGTCCAAAGCATTATGGAAACCATATCTAAACTTAGGCTTGGGATATTTCTGAAAGGAAGTTGAGTTTAAGAAAACAGAATGAAAAAAAAAAACCCACTGATATAATCTTTTCCCAATAATTTAGAATTGTTGGCACAAGTAGTAAAACTGCAGATCTGTGTGTAGTTCTATAAGCATCTGCCTCAGGCTTTATGGCATGGAAAGGCATAGTATGTTATAAAGGGACAGTTATTCTTATTCTTCCCATATCTGTAGTATGGCTTTCCTTAGCTGAAAGTTGTTTTGTTGTTTGGTTGGTTGGCTGGTGGGTTAGTTGTTTTTTTTTGTTTTTTTTTTTTTTTTTTTTTTTTTTTTTTATAGGTATTGACCAGGCCCATATGGATTAACTATTGTTAGGGATGACTTGTAATTTTAGATTTCCCTGGGCTAGAGAACTAGCTGTCCTTACAAATGCCTTCAATGTTATTGTAATATTTGTGTACATATTGAAATCCTAATATGTGGGATTAAAATTTTCAATTATTGTACACAGATTGTATTTTGTCTATTGCTATGTAAAATATGGTATAAATAAATATCTTGATTCAGTATATTTTCTGTTAATGTTTATGGGTTATTTTATTTATTTATATTTCAAATGTTATTACCCTTCCCAGATTCCCCTCCACAAACCCCTTCTCCCCCACCTGCCTCTATGAGGGTGCTCCCCCACCTGCCCACCCAATTCAGTATTATTTATTGTGTCATTTTCTTTCTCTTATTTTCTCTGTGGTCATGTTATGTTTCCTTTTTTCTTTTCAGAAGAATCATGATTAATTCACTTTCTGAACTTTTTTTAAAGGATGCACTTTTAGAAACTTGTCACAAATGATTTAAAATGCATTAGTTTAATTTTTCACAAAATAACAAAGTATTTCATGGAAATATATATATGTGTGTGTGTATAGTATACATTCATTAATATTTGCATATGAACATGCAAATATCCATGTCTTGAACATGAAACAAACATCTTTATATGTATTAAATAATACATATAAATTTATAATAATAAATAATAATTTATGTGGTAATATTGCCTCTTCCTTGGAAATTGTTCATCATAAACTATCATGCAGGATACAGCCCTCAGAGCTCATTAAATATTTTTGACATTTGTGAATTTGTTAAAACAGTGAATTTTAAAATAACTATTTTCCCCACTTCTGTTGCTACCCAGTACAAGTTCTTTTGTCAGAAGATTGTTGTCAGAAGAAGTCATGGAATCTATTTCCTTAGGTCACATTTGTTAACTGACTTCTGAAGTGTTTGATACCTTCTTACTTATCTGAGAGTTTAAATATAACATATATAGTATTATTTTAATATCCACCTGAAAATAATGGATTTTGGTTTTGTTACCGAATTTCAATTAATTTTTAGAGAGGACCTATTCTTAATGTAAATGGGACATTATTTCTGCCATGATGATAACTCCTTAATTAGATATTTACTTGGTGTTCAAATTGTTTCACATATACAGTTTTTTGCTCTTAAAATGAAGTTGGAAGACTCTCAAAACAACTTGCCAAGAGCATTTTCTATCTTGAGTTGCCAGCGATTTACTAAGGGAAAAACTTGGCTAAGAAGTAATTTAAAAATAGAAAGCACTTCTAAATCAAATAACAAATGTATAAAGACATACTATCTTGGGAAGAAGAAATTTGAACAAGATTCAAAGATAATATGTAATAGGACAATTTTTATAACTATGAGAATTTTTGTTAGTAAAGCTCTATATATTCGCAATAAGTGGAGTTTTTTTTTTTTTAAATGCTCTTTTGAGATAAAGAAACAAAGAAATGTCAGAGCAAGGGAATGAATATAGAAATGTCAACTACCATACTTTCCTATAATTAGTTCTTCAGGCTACCTGGAGAGCAAAAATTTGATAAAGCATTGTGTGTCATGAACTATAGCAGAGAAGATATGATACTTGTTACATAAACCAAACTCTGAAATCTATCTAAAGAAACTTAAATTTTTTTAAAATTTATTTTATGTGTACATTTTTTCATGAGTGCGTTACGTATTCCATATGTATATAATGGACACAAAGACGAGAGCATTTGATTCCCTAGATCTAGAGTTTTAGATTTTTTTAAAAAAAAAATTTACATTAATTAATTTATTTATTTATATTCCAAATGTTGCAGCCCCTCCAGGTCAGCCCTCCTAGATTTCTTCACACAGTCCCCCTCCCCTTCCCCTCTGAGAACGTGCTTCCCCCCATCTACACTCCCCAGCACCCCCCTTCCTTGGGGCATCAAGTCTCTACAGAACTAGGTGCATCCTCTCTGCCTTCCTGACAAGACAGTCTTCTGCTCCATATGTCCTGGAGGATCCATGTATGTATGCTCTTTGGTTGGTGGCTTAGTCTCTGGAGTTCCAGGGGCCTGGGTTAGTCGACACTGTTGGGCTTCCTGTGAGGTTCTCATCCCCTTCAGCTCTTTCAGTCCTGTTTCCCCTCACTCTTTCTTTTTATTTTATTTTTTATTAGATATTTTCTTTATTTACATGCAAATTTTTCCTTTCCCAGGTTCCCCTCCAAAAAACAAACACACAAACAAACAAAAACAACAAGAACAAACCTCTTTTGCCTCCCCCTTCCCCATGCCTGCCACCCCACCCTCTCCCACTTATTGGCCCTGGCATTCCCCTACACTGGGGCACAAAACCTTCACAAGGCTGAGGTCCTTTCCTCCTATTGATGATCGAATTTGTAACCCTCTACTATACACATGCTGCCAGAACATTCAGTCCCACCCTGTATAGTCCTTGATTGGTGGTTGGGTCCATGGGAGCGCTGAGGGTACTAGTTAGTTCATATTGTTGTTCATCCTAAGGGGCTGCAAACCCTTCAGCTCCATAGAACCTTTCTCTAACTCCTTCATTGGGGACAGTGTACTCAGTTCAATGAATGGCTGTGAGCCTCTACATCTGTATTAGTCAGGTATTGTCAGAGCCTCTCAGGAGATAGCTATATGCTTGTCAGGCAAATCCCCTCACTCTTTCATAGGGGTCCACAATCTTAGTCCAATAGTTAGCTGAAAGTATCTGCATCTGTCTCAGGTAGCTGCTGGTTGAGCCTCTCAGTGGAGAGCCATGCTAAGATCCTGTCTGCAAGCAGAACATATGAAACTAAAAACTTCTGTAAGGCAAAGGACACTGTCAATAGGATAAAATGGCAACCCACAGATTTTGAAAAAAATCTTTAGTAACCCTACATCCATTAGAGGGCTAATATCCAAAATGTATAAAGAACTCAAGAAGGTAGACTCCAAAAAAATGCCCACAATAACGCAATTTAAAACTGGGATACAGAATTTTAGATATTTAAGAGAGGGGCAGGTAGGTGCTGGGGATTAAGTCTACATTGTCAACTGTTTTAGGTGTTTTTGTTGAGTTTGTTTTTTAACCTATACATTAGAAAAGTAAACACACCATAAAATAGTGAGAAACATTCTTTGTAAATAAATCTTTCTCCAAGTCTCAAGACACAGCCATGATTACAGAGGCTTAGATGATATAATGAAAATAGATCAGCTACTCAAAATGGAGTTTAATATTATGCATAATATAGTTATATATTTTACTACCAAATATTTACTGCTTATTGACTCTATCAATTTTATGAGAAGTCACGTTCTTAATAATGTGTCTGTGGCAAATGAAACACAGGAAAGTGGAATCGGAGTTTAAATTTGTGGAATGATGTTATATAATATTAGTTTTGTTACTAAGATAAAAACATAGAGAAATGAGAACAACAAGTTGGAAAGAAGGCAGTTTTTATTTTACTTTTTGTTTCATAAGTAAATAACAAGATTGTTATATTGTAATCGATGATAATGAAGTCTATGTTATTGTTGCACACTTGTAAAAGTCTTTTAGTGGATAGTACTTTTGTAAATTCTTATGAAACGTAGGAATCATTTATTTTATTAACATTTATTTAGTTTTTATTTATCTCTTATACATGTGTGGTGACAATTATTTATTCCAGCAACTAAAAATATTCATCTGACAATAGGAGGAAAGGTTCTCAAAACTTAGTAACCTCAATATTACCTTTCCATGTATCTTATTGTATTATTTTCATTTTGATTGAACATATAGGCGTCTAGAAGAAACACCAATAAAAATTAATTTAATATGATGACTATTAAATAAAAACTATATTTAAGGAACCCAAAAATATGAACAATGTGATATCCATGCTCCAGTACAAATCTTGTTCCCTTTCTTTTCTAATTCTTCAGGCTATTGTACCTAGTAGATTGAAATTTTCTTTTCCCATTATTATTTTCCTTCTTAATTAATGCACTTCTATACACATAGAATGAATTATTTTTTTCTAAATATTTAAAACCAAAACAAAATGGATCATCATCTTCAAGGAAGAACTCTGCTGTTTCTACCACTCATCCAATTATCCACTCCCCCCAGTCTCCTTTGTAGGAACATGAGCAAAATAGTTGTCTATCTTCGATAAGTCCTATCCCTCTATTTCTACTCTCTCTTATAGACTGTCAAAGTAAATTACCCACCATAATGATGAACATTTTTCTAATAACAGCCAGTGACTTTCTGAAATATAACAGCAAGATTGGCAACCATAGTTCATTATAATTATGATATTAAGGTTTACTAAATGACTCTATCAAAGCAAGCTTAGCTTGACTTGGTTTGTTAATTACTTGGTCTCCTTCATTGGGATTTATTTGTTTATTTATTTATTTATTTATTTATTTATTTATTATGTACTTAATAATGCTGTTACAGTACTTGTCACTTATCATATCCCTAAAATGAATGAGTTAGTGACTGAATAAGACACATGAGTAAAAGTTGCTTTGTAGATAATACTTTTGAGAATATCATTGGCTATCATGTGTCAAACTACAAAGTGATTTAATACATCATGATTTATTTAACCTGTCATTATAATTATATAAGTCAAAATTGAAGGGAAGTCTATTAATGAGATCAATAAACTAAAGATCCTCGGGGTATATGTTCAATCACCCATTTTTTGTTTTGTATTTTACATTTCTTTTACAAGGTTTAATATGGCCCTATAAACATTTTCTTAAATAACAAAATATCTAAATACTATTTTTATATTGCAATAGAAAAAAACAACAAATTCCATGAAGCTATTGAAGAATTTCTTTTGTAACTTCTGTTATCCTGTGCAATGTCATTTTATTTCATAGCTTCAGGTATAGAGTGGATCAATTGTAGAAGCCTATTCACTAAAAGATGGAATACTCTCTTGGTTAACTAAATGGTGTCTTATCTATAAATGTAATGCAGGAACCGAAGCACAAATTCTCCTTTGGAAGTAAATGAAGTCTGCAGGGAATAATGTACTTAAATAGATACAATTTAGGAAGTAGTTTAAATCATACTGCATGCAGTTTACGTGACTAAGAAGAAGTGTTGATAGGATTCAGGCTGTTTGTGCTCAATTAAACTTAGCTCTTGTGAAGGGGAAAAGTATGTCAGTAAGAAGCCCATGGGAAAGCTTATTGGTCACATTGCCCAAAGAAATCAATGATGAATAGTGTACTTGGTTTAGCAAGTAAGATAAAGATTAAGAGTGAGCCAGAAACCTAAAGTATATTTGTATACAACAGTGCAAAATTTAGTACTTCTAAGTACAGGACTAGATGAAGGATGGATTGCAAACACCAGAATAGGAGGATGCCAAGAATGGATGGCATATTACAGAAAAGACAGGAGCTCTAAGTTTTGATACAATAAAAAAGAAAGAAAGAAAAAATGGTCACTATACAAACAGAATGACCTAATGACCTTTCAATTCCATTTTTGTTTACTGCATAGAATAATAGAAATTTGGAATTGAAACAAACATTTTGGTATAGATATTTTAGGACGGTAGCTTTAAATAAGATTTTTAGCTGTGTGGTGGCGACACAAGCCTTTAATCCCAGCACTTGGGAGGCAGAGGCAGTAGATTTCTGAGTCGATGCCAGCCTAGTCTACAGAGTGAGTTCCAGGACAGCCAGGGCTACACAGAGAAACCCTGTATCAAAACACAAAAAAAAAACAAAAAAACAAAACAAAAAACAAACAAACAAACAAAAAGATGTTTAACGTCATTGTCTTCTGGATGTCCAGAATCAAAAGCTTCATAAAGGCAACCATACATCCATTGATTAAGCATACGTCCATTGATTAAGCAAATGTCCATTGATTAAGCATATTGTCCATTTATTTACTTTCCTATTACTTAATTAAAACAGTTTACACCTGTATAAGTTATTATTTTCTTTCTTTTTCATGTTTTCAATGTAGTTACTCCTTTTAAAAACAAGGAAGAATACACTACAAATACTACTACTTATATGCAACATGACCTTATGAATTATGAAGGCTACTCAAATATTTCATACAAATTAAAGGTCATCTAAATTTTTACATTGCCATATTCTCTAAAAGGTAAACATGTTTGCTGTTAGATTTTTGTCCACTTAAATTTAATTGCTTTTATTAAAAAGTTCACTTCACTTTTGTCTTTCTCTATCTTGAGTGATAAGAGTGGCTGAATTAAGTTTCAACTTTGCCCCTGGCACAATGTGAACATTTTTCTCCTTCTCTACTTCGTGTGAGATATGAGTTTAAGGCTTCATAGGAAATTCAAACATAGCCCCACACCACCCCTGCAGCATGTTTATACTTCATGAACAATTAATCTGAAACAATCACCAAGTAACATTATTTTAACTTACATTTAAAATTTAAGTGTTGGGATGATGAAAGTAAATACCTAAATATTGCTTTCCTAATCTAACTACCACTGCACTTACTATACTTTAAGAGATTAGTTGTGGCAACATTTGAGGGGGCTGAAAATGATTCACATACTCATTCTAGAAAAACAAATATTTATCATATTTAGGAAGTTAGGGTTTTTTTCTTTTACTATTAATAGAAAACTAATTAAAATGTTTTCAAAACTTACGATTTAAATTTCATTAGTAACTTTTGTCATTGACAATTCAGAAATTAATTTACATTCCATATATAAACTAAAGAGTCTATGTTTACCTATGATAATTGACAGTTAATGTGTATAGTAGTTAACAGCATATGGATTTAAAAATTAAGGATATATTATTTTTCACTTATTTTTCCATATTTTATTTCAGAAAATGATTTTGGTATTAAAAATATAATAAATGATACATGGTCCTTTCTCTAGCTCCTTCATTGGGTACCCTGTGCTCAGTCCAATGGATGGCTGTGAGCCTCTACTTCTGTATTAGTCGGGCACTGTCAGAGCCTCTCAGGAGACAGCTAAATCAGGCTCCT
>JADRCD010213801.1:0-33708 GCA_019843815.1 Montemys delectorum
TGTGTGTGTATGTGTGTGTCTGTGTATGTGTGTCTGTGTGTCTGTGTATGTATGTGTATGTGTGTCTGTGTCTGTGTATGTATATGTGTGTGTATGTGTGTGTGTGTGTGTGTGTGTGTGTGTGTGTGTGTAATTCCAGTGTCACCACAATGAGATGGGAGGTGGAAGTAGAAAAATCTCAGGAAGGTCCCAGGCCTTGCCTGGTGTATATGCAGTGAATTAGACCCTGAGTCAAATGAGATGGAAGGTGAGAAGCAATGCCAGAGGTTGCCCTATGACCTCTACACATACACTGTAGAATGCATGCACCTGAACACGCGCACACATGAATACACACACATACATACATGTACAAATACACACACATGCACACGAATATGTATATATTCACAAGCATGCACATGCATATACACAATACATGCACATGCTCACACACACATGTACACATGCACACATAGGCACATACATGCATGCACATACATACATTCACAAGCATGTGCAGATGAGGTGATAAAGGCATCTAACCCTGACTTCTGGCAGCCATACAAGCACACACGTGTACACGCATACACACCATACAGACAAGCTCTGCTGTGTACCCATTATTTTCTCCCAGCTGCATTTACAGAAGGCCCAACCCTGAAGGAAGAATTTTGGTTTAACACTGGAGCAGAGCTTGAGCAAACAGCCATATTTCTCCTAAGCGCTCAGCCTTTCCTCAACTATGAGCTGGAGCGAGGCACAGTGGCATGCACCTACAGTTCCAACTGTTCAGGAGGTGGACATTGTTTGAGCCAAGAAGCTCCAAAGCTGATCTGGGCAACACAGTGAGATCTCATTTCAAATGGTGGTGGTAGTGGTGATGACGATGGTGGTGGTGAAGATGGTGGTGGTGGTGGTGGTGGTGGTGGTGGTGGTGGTGGTGGTGGTGGTGTAAAGTGGGATAATACTCTCACGTGATTAATAAAATTGATGATGAAGTCTATAAAACAACCAAATACAGAGAAAGCATACATAAATGGAAAGCATACTTTGATGTTTACGCTCAGATTTCCAGACAATCCCCATCCCTATAGTCCCCCCTGCTGCTTACTGAAGCCATGGAATTGCCCTGAACGTGCTACTATTTAGGTATCTAAAACACACTCCCTACATGAGACTCCGGATCAGGTCTGTTTTGGAAAATGTGATCATTGAGCTGCAGATCTGGGCCCCAGGAGGTCTAGGTGTGGCGGGTCATCCCCAACAGAGGAACCTCATCACTTCCAGGCTGAACAGTGTGCTTTGTGGGGACAACTCCCAGCAGGCAGCACTGTCCTTGCTGCCCCACAGAGCCACCGTTCAGGGTCCATGCCCCGCTCTGCCAAGCTCCCAGGCAGCAAGGATCCCCTTCACTAGTCTTTAGTGGCAACCGTGTGAAGAGTCCACTTTCCATCTGGTACGAAGCATCAGTCAGTCTCATTCAGGGTGCCTGGAAGATACCACGCACCCTGGACATAGGGCTGCGATGGCTTGTGCACCCGCCCCGTGCCTCTCCAGATGTCAGCTCACGTCATTCTGGGAGATGGGCTTGAGAGAAGCCCTGTTCTCTTTCCTCACTTTTCCTCACTCTTGCTTTAAGGTGCCTAGGAGGCTGGTAGAGGCTAGGCAGCGTTTGCCATTCGCAAAGGTGGAGAGGTAACCTTTCCAGAGCCAAGTTCCAACCTTGGCAGTTCTGCTGCAGGTTCTCGTTTTTCCTTAGTAGTCACGTCTGCCTGTCCGGGCCTCAAGTCTCACCTCCCACCCCTAATGTTTCACATAAGCGCAGAACCTCCCTTGGCATCCATGTGTGGCTCTGCTCCTCTTCTCCCAAAGCTCTGCTAACTTGAAACAATTCATCTTAGAGACATCCTCAGTCACAGAAAAAGTGGTGCTAAGAATGAAATTCCCCGGGAGCTGGCCAGATGGCTCAGTGGGTAAGAGCACTGACTGTTCTTCCGAAGGCCCTGAGTTCGCATCCCAGGGTGGCTCACAATCACCCGTGATGAGATCTGATGCCCTCTTCTGATGCGCCCGAAGACAGCTATAGTGTATTACACTGGAGCGAGTGGGCTGTCCTGAGTTCAATTCCTAACAGCCACATGGTGGCTCATGGCCATCTGTACAGCTACAGTGTACTCATACACATAAAATAAATAAATAAATCTTAAAAAAAAAATGAAGTTCCCATCTAATGTTCTCCCGGTAGGAATGGAGGGACCCAGGTAGAGCTGAGGGTGGGATGTCTTAAAGAGGAACATCTAGTCCCATGGGCCTCAATTCTAGCTGTACATGAATCACTTGGGGAAAATTTCAAAGCAAAATTCTGGTTTTCTTGTTTGTGGGGTGGAGGTTGGAGTAGATAAAAACCCTCGATGAACCTCAAGCTGAGAATCTTACATCTGTTTCAACCCAATAGTCTGGGGCTGAGAGAGTTAATCTTGCCTGATCTACCAGACTCCCAGATGAAGAAACTGAGGCACCGAGCATGTAAGGGAGCCTGCCCAAGACTCCATAGCTATACAAGGTATCTTGCGGTATTTTGGATAGACTCAAAATAGTCTGTGTTTACCATTTACTTTTATAGCCTCAAAGACTTGCTGGAGCCCACCACTGCTCCGAGGTGGCTCATGGAATCCCGTTATATTCTTTAGCATGCTATGCTTAGCCCAGCTACAGACCAACTCCACTTACCCTGGCCCAGGTAGAAGGAATCTCTTTGCTTTAGAGGACTCCATCTTGCTACCTTTGCTGTCCCTGCCCAGAAGGCAGGAATGCACAGGATTGAAGAGACATGTTTATCAGGATCCCAGGGAGTCCGGAGTACTGCGTGTTCTGCTATAGAGTCTGGGCAGGCTCCTTCCCCAGTCCTAACCTGTCATGACAATGCATGTCTGAGGCCTGAAGGGTGGCCCTGTAGAGCGGGCCACAGCTTGGATTCATGAGCTGGTGCTCATGGAAGAAGGAAGGAAGCAGGCTGCCGGCGGGCGTTGGCTTCTCTGTGCTCTGGGAGAATCCAAGAAGTCTGAATTCAAACACTGTTTTGTAGGTTGGCTGAATGGTATAGCAGTCCAAACGAAAGAACAGAAAGTGCTAGACTATTTGTGTTGGAAGAGTTAACTATTCAATAACAGTATGTGAACTTTTCTTTCCAACCTTGGCCCTGAATTCTTTGGGGATGGTCATTAGTAGTTTCTGTGGTCCCTGACCCATGAGGAGGTTCCTTGGGTCTTCCTGAGGGCAACAGAAAAGAGAAAGCTGGCCTAATACGGGTCCCTGCTAGGGGTAGTTAGCCTCGTTGCTGAGAGGGGAGTGGGTCAGATGTCCAGTCTGGGTGAGTGGCACTAGCAACTCCTGGAGGGTCACAAACTGTACCGAGTAGAAAGAATGTCCAGGGTGTGATGTGAAGCCAGGACGAGGAGGTTCCAAGCCCCCACCACCACCCCTGCCCCCATTCCTCCCCACAACACATTTAAAGTAAAGTCCTGTTTCTATTCTGTTTTTCTTTGCTTCGTGGTGGTCTGAATTCAAGATGGCCTCCATAAGTCCCGGGCATTTGAATGCTTGGTCTCCAGGTACTGGCTGTTTGGGGAGGGTTAGGAAGCGTGGCTTTGCGGGGAGTGGGGGGAAGCATGTCACCAGGGGCAGGCTTTAAGGCTTCAAAAGACTCCTGCTATTTGGAGTTGGGCTCCTCTGATTCTCGTTTGTAGTTTAAGATGTGTGCTCTGGGCTGTTGCTCCACCCATCCACCACCTGCGACCTCTGATCCACTAGTATGGCCTCTAACCCTCTGGAAACCGTAAACCCTAAATGAGATTTTTCTATAAGTTGTATTGGTCTATTATAGCAATAGAAAACTGATTAAGACAGCTTTCTTTTCTTTTTCTTGGGGGTAGGGGGTGGGAGGAGAATCTCATGATGTAGCCTAGGCTAGCCTCATCTCTCAATCCTCCTTTCTCTTGGGTGCTGGGATTACAGTCATACATCACCTTTCTCAGCATTAAAGTATGGCTTCTAGATTCCAGGGCTCTGAGACTCGCCTCCCTCCCCCCCCCCCGCCCCCAGCTACAGAATTTTCATGCTGTATAATAAGTCCTAGGGGGTAAGACTGCTGTCCACAGGGTATTTTTTGATTTATTTGCCTAAATAACTCTAGATTATTCTTTAGACCAGCTGCACCTGACTGCCCTTGGACCAGCTGTGCCCAAATTCAGCCCAACTGGTTGGATCCAGCTTTCCCCAGCTCCCCAGGAGAGAGGCTGGTTGTTGCCCATCTGCAGTTTTAACCTTTCCTAGTGATCTCGAACTTTTCCTTCTCGTATGCCTGGTTGGTCCCAGTGAGCTGAGGGGCCCCTTTGGTCTGTTATCCAAGCCACCTTTCTCTGGGGTTCTTTTTCTCAAGGACAGCTGAACAGACTGAGAACTGGCGCACTACTTTCCAGACGAACCGTGATGCTGAATGGTAGACAGAGCTCGGGATGCTGCAGGCTGCAGCCGATTCTCATCTCCTAGGAATTTCCTTTCCTACTTTCTTGCCCCTTCCCCAGCTTCCTGTTCTCCAGAATGCTCAAAGCCATCCCCACTTTAAAGACTTGGACTCCTACATTCACCTCTGCCTGTTCTCCTCTCCCCTCTGTGTCTTCTCTAAGCTCTGTCTCTAAGGCATCAGTCAGATGAATTTCTCTGCTTGTGTTTCCTTCTCAGTACTTCCCAATACCCAGCATCCCAATGACTACTGTTATGTGTTATGTGTTTACTGGTCCCTTATTAAATATCTCTTGTCTGGGTGCTAAAGAAGGGAGTGTTTTGAAGAGTGCTGGGTGCATAGTAGTTGCTCAATAATCAAGCACTCATTAGATTAAATACATTTGAATATTCATCAATTTTCTAAGGAAACAATTTAGATCCATTATATGTGTGTGTGTGTGCGTGTGTACATGTGTGCATGCATGTGCTTGTGTGTGTGTGTGACAGGGTGGTAACATAAGGAGAGGCATTGTAGGCTAAGCTTAAAAAACAACAAACAGGAAGTTCTCCTATATGAAAGTAATTTCTTGGGGGCTGCTGGGCATGTGGGACACACTATTAGTCCCAGCACTCCAGAGGTGGAGGTAGGTGCATCTCTGTGAGTTCAAGACCAGCCTAGTCCACATAGTGTGTTCAAGGACAGCCAGGGCTATGTAGAAAGAAGTATTCCTGGGTTTTAAGAGATGGCTCAGGAGTTAAGCATTCACACAGCTCTTGCAGAGCCGCAGAGTTCGGTTCCCAGCAGCCTTGTTGATCAACTCACCACCTCTGTAACTCCAGCTCTGAAGTCTGGAGTCTGAAGCCCTCCTCTAGCCCCTGAGGATGCCTATATCCCCGTGCACATCCTCACACATAGATACAGGCATATACACAATTAAAAGTAAAATAAGTCCTTAAAAAT
This sequence comes from Montemys delectorum, assembly GCA_019843815.1. Classification (NCBI taxonomy): domain Eukaryota; kingdom Metazoa; phylum Chordata; class Mammalia; order Rodentia; family Muridae; genus Montemys; species Montemys delectorum. The sequence continues at coordinate 5,447 of JADRCD010213801.1, forward strand.
ATTATTTCTGCGTTGAGTGTGATAGTTCATGTCTGTAATTCCAACACCTGGGAGGCTGAGGCAGGAGAATCAAAGTGATTTCAAGGCCAAAATGGGCTATATTCAGTGAGATCCAGGCCAGTCTGAACTATGGGGTGAAATCCTGTCTCAAATAAACAACAAAACAAATCATTCACAAGAACCCTTTTTATTACAAACGGCTTTGGCTATCCTGTATTGTCTTGCTGTCTTTAGGCATAAATGCTAATTATCTTATTAAGAAAATCTTCCTGTAAAAAGCAATCAGTTTTTAGGCTTATAGTTTTAGTCTCGAAGAATGACAGTTTGTTTAGTACCTGGTCACAGCTGCATAAACATTTTCTATAAAACTTAACACTATTTGCTTCTTTAAAACTGAGGGTGGGGGGTCGTTAGGAAACAGTGTGTTAACGGCTTCTTTCTTACAAAAAAAAAAAAATCGGTTGGATTGCCAGTTGTATAGGCAGTGTCTTTTGTCTAAAAAAAAAAAGTTTTAACTCCACAGTGGAAAAACTAACATTGTCACTAGGATATGACGAAACCATGGAGAAGAACTAGAGATCTTGAGGCTCAGCAGAATGGCCGGCGGCATCTGGTCCCAGGTCCTTTCTCAGCAGCCTTGTATGCTCTATTCAGAACGATTGTTGGCATGATGTAGACAAATTGACGCAAATTAGTTTAGCACGGGCTAGGCAAAGTTTAAGCTTGTTGAGCAACACACGTGGACCACATAGCAACAGCTCCCAATCCTGTGCACAAAGTGCTGGATGTGAAGTTGGCCCGGACCCTGCTCAGCCAGAATGAAAGAGAATTGCAAATCACTGGTCAGGCCTCAGAAAGACGACAAGGGGAGGGGGGCAGGAAGCTGGCAGTGGAAACCGGAGCCCCCACACTGACCCTGAAGACCCAGGGTGCGTTAAAAAAAATGTCTCCTGAAAGTGCCCCTAGCTATGCCTAACCCCCGGCCTCCGGTTATTTCACAGCCACAAATCCTCAAAGGACTGGCCTCAAAGATTAAGGGGATTCCGCCACTTTCCTCTTTACTTTGGGTTCAAATATCTCAAGACAATTCCTTTGGGGCTGGTGTCACACAGACCACCTAGAGGGACCTTCTAATTGTATTTACAGTAATTTAATTACACCAGGGACAGCTTCAGAAGGCAGGATTTACCAAGATCGATACTGTGGGTGCCGCTGTTAGGGTTTCGATCTGTTAAATCAACAGGAAGAAGAAGGAAAAAGAAGCACTTCAGAGCTTAGAAACCTTTGTAGATTTCCATTCGGGGAGCAAGGCTGGCTAGGTGGGTGATGGAGACGTTTCCCTGGGATCAACAGCTTTCACGCTTTTGTTCACATTGCTCTAGATTCTGTGCGTGAATTCTACCCACCTGCTCCACACACACGCTCGCATGCACAGACACTGCACCAAGGGCCAGCCTGCATTTAATTCGAGGATCTGTGGGTCTTGGGACTTGGTGGACAGTTTCTCTCCAGCTACAGAGGCGGAAACGGGAAGGATACTCACTTTTATTTGCATCTCCCTTCTTGTGAATTGTTTGTCATTTTCCAAAAACGATTTTACACAAAATATTTTAAATTTTTTTCCAGTGTACCTATATGTTAAAAAAATCCCGCAAATATTAAATCATTAAAAAGCAGGTGATCTGCATGCAATTCTGCTTTTAGATTGTTTGATGAACTGGTCAGGTAAACTTGACGGCTGCCTTTCCTTTGGGAGGGGTTGGTGTCTCAGCCTTCCCCTTTGAAATGGAAGGGAAGAGCCGGCCTTGGTCCGAAGCAGCGCGCGCCTCTACTGCCCTCTAGCAGTCCACTTGGGTTAATGAGCATTGAGATCTTTCTGAGGCCTTCCAAACAGGTCTCAGGGGAGGGAGGATAACAGAAACACTAACTTTACTGGATATGTAGACATCTTCTAAGCTCTTTTTGTTGTTGTTGTTGTTGTTGTTTGTTTTTGGTTTTTGTTTTTGTTTTGTTTGTTTGTGTTTTCGAGACAGGGTTTCACTGTGTATCCTTGGCTGTCCTGGAACTCACTCTGTAGACCAGGCTAGCCTTGAACTCAGAAATCCACCTGCCTCTGCCTCCCAAGAACTATTTCTATTTTAAAATTAAATTATTTTATTTATTTGCATTCCAATGTCGCCCCACCTTCCTGGTCCCCCCTCCAGAGTTCTTCACCCATCCCCTTTGCCTCAGAGAGAGCACTCTCCCCCTCCTCCCCAATATTCCCCTTCCCTGGGACATCAAGTCTCTACAGGATTAAGCACATCCTCTCCCACTGAGGCCGGACAAGGCAGTCCTCTGCAACATTATGTGTCAGGGCCTTGGACCAGCCCATGCATGCTCTTTGGTTGATGGCTTAGACTCTGGGAACTCTGAGGGGTCCAGGTTCGTTGACACTGTTCTTCCGATGGGATTGCCATCCCCTTTGGCTCCTTCAATCCTTTCCCTAACTCTTCTGTAGGAGTGCCTGATCTCAGGACTTGGAACTACTTCCATCACGAATGAATGAATAAATGGCTTGGATTTGAATTCATAATGAGAGAGTCGTTACCCCTGATTGTGAGGCTTTGGTGTCTGTGACAAGGGACACTGCTTTTGTCAAATGGAGAACGTTTTAAAAGTGGGGCAGGAGAGAAGATCTCCACATTGAGGGCCATCAGTGTTCACTGTGCAAGTCTAGGAGGTGAGATCCCCCAAAAGAAACCTCCATTCACAGGAATCAGTGTCTTCTGCTATGTTTTACATTCGCTCGAGCCCCAGAAGTCAAATTAAATGTGACGTTCTGTGCATAGGTTTCTCTCCATGCATCTTGCCCCAGCTCTGTCCTGACAAAGGGACAACTTGTGCTCTTTGTTTTTATGTCAAACAAAGAGCTTGAGTTTCCATACACTACATTAAAGGTATTGAAGTAAACGCTAACGTGACCCAAGGTGCAATTTGCTTGCTTGCTTGGCTCAACCATTGGGAAGAAACCATGAGACACTGCCACCTGTTGGAGATTCGGTGAATTATTTGCATTTTAGGCAAAACAACTTCCATGCTCAAATTCAAATTCAAATTTCGCAGTTCAGCTGTGGTCTCCCATCTAACCCCTGTGTGTCTCTCTATCTGCTTTGTGTCTTCTGATAATATTCACCATAGCTAAGTGAAGTGTGGGTACCTACAGTCCCTGAATTCCCGCAGTTGAGGCAGGAGGATCCAAAATCCAAGGTCATCCTTAGCCTCATAGTGAGTCAACCTGGGCCAGATGAAACCCTGCCTCAAAAAAGGGAAAGTACCCTGTGGGAGTCAGGGAGAAGGGGGAAGGTACTGGATCCACGGCTTCTTGGTCACGTGACACATGACGTACTGCTCCACTGTACTGTTCCGCTTCATCCCAGGCCCAGAAATACAAATCCAGACTACCATGGACTAAAGTGTCTTAAACGGAAACGAAATAAATCGTCATTCTTCTCTTTAAAAACAGTTATTATGAGGCCGGGCGGTGGTAGCGCACGCCTTTAACCCCAGCACTTGGGATGCAGAGGCAGGTGGTTTTCTGAGTTCGTGGCCAGCCTGGTCTACAGAGTGAGTTCCAGGACAGCCAAAGCTACACAGAGAAACCCTGTCTCGAAAAAACAAAAAAACAAAAAAACAAAACAAAACAAAATTACTATCGCGTTTCTCTCCCAATAGTACTATTCAGTCTGTTACTGGTGGATTGGCAGTTTGCTCATTTTGTTTACGCTATTGTAAATGGATTGTCTCCTGAACCTGTTGCCTACATATGTGATCATTGATGCTGTTGACAGCCTTACAGACATCTCTTCTTGTTTATAGCCATTTTCCTGCTGATTCTCTTTGGTCTCCTGAGTTAAAATTACTAGCAGTTACAAGTGTATGAGTCATACTTCTTTTCTTCCCCCAACATATAACTTTTGTTTTCTTGTATTTACATCCGTGATGAGTTTGATGCGCGCCCACATAAACCAGCTATATTGGCACCTAACCTCAGCACTCAGAAGGTAGAGGCATGGCTGGAGAGATAGAACAATGGGTACTTGATGATAATCACGAGACTCAGAATTCAAACATAGACACTCACATTACATGCCAGGTATACTGAAAACACCTGTGGCACTAGCTGTGCAGGATCCAACACCTTTTCCTGGCTTTCACACACACACACACACACACACACACTCACTCACTCTCCACCTACACACACTCCCTCATATACTCATGTACACTCACACATACTAAATCTTAAAAAGAAATACCAGCTACATTCAGTTCAAGAACATACACATACTTACACTCACTCACACATACTTACCTACACTTGTACACACTCACATATCTACACACACTCATTCACACATACTTACACACACCAAATAAAGTCTTAAAAAGAAATATCAAGGTCATCCTCAGCTACATTTCAAGTTCAAGACCAGTCTGAGATACACGGGACATTGTTTCAAAAATAAAAGACAAAGGGGCTGGTGAGATAGCTCAGTGGGTAAGAGTACTGACTGCTCTTCTGAAGGTCCTGAGTTCGGATCCCAGCAACCACATGGTGGCTCACAACCACCCGTAATGAGATCTCACGCCCTCTTCTGGTGCGTCTGAAGACAGCTACAGTGTATTACACCGGAGAGAGGGGGCCAGAGCTGGGAGGTCCTGAGATCAATTCCCAGCAGCTACATGATGGCTCACGTCCATCTGTACAGCTGCAGTGTACTTATACACATAAAATAAATAAATAAATCTTTAAAAAAAAGACAAAACTCCAAGAACCGCCCCTTGTCCTGGGCACGCTGTTACAAATCTGCTGATATTGTTTTATTGTTCCTTGGCCAGGACATACTGTTTTGAATCGGCTGATATTATTTTATTTGAGATTTTTCATTGATTTTTATAAAATATTGATCTACACTTTTCTTGTCTTGCTCAGATTTTGGTATTGTTACGTTCACTTCATGAAAACAATTTGAATGTCTTCCTCCTTTTCTGGGGTCTACAATAGCTAAGTAGTCTTACATTGCTGTATTCTTTAAGGAATGGTAGACTTAATTATCTTGTGAAATTGTTTAAGCCTTATGCTTTATGAGGGAGGGAAAATGTTTCAATTAAAATTTTCTTTATTAATCCCATGAAAAGTGGTTGGTTTAGCCTTGTGTACGCTAAAGCACATTCTGTCTTTCTATAATTAAAACAGTTTATACTCACATCTTTAAGCTCATTAGCATTAACTTGTATAGTCTCTATTACTATTAAACAATTTTCTGTTCCTATTATTTTCATTTTTGCATTTTATTCTATGTTTTTAATGTTTTCTATGTTTTCAGTTTATATACACTGCATTCCATGTGCTAACATCAGCTACTCTGGATTGGCCATCAACCTTTCCTACAGAGCTCCTGACCTTTTATAACTGCTGGAATTTACTAACTAAAGATAAATGATATTCAAGCAAAAAGTTGCATATCAGACAGTAAGAGTGTAGGCTCATGAGAAGCTGCGGGGTTCCTGGAATGAAAATGCTTCCCTTGAAACACACACACACACACACACACACACACACACACACACACACACACCACTACGACCACCAACATCAAAATAACAGGAATTAACAATCACTGTTCATTCGTATCTCTCAACATCAATGGACTAAATTCACCCCTTCCCCTGCCGCCCCAAAAGACTCATGCTAACAGAATGGATGTAAAAACAGGATCCATCATTCTGCTCCATACAGGAAATACTCGTCAGCAATAAAGATAGACATTATCTCTGAGTAAAAGGCTGGAAAAAACTTTCTCAAGCAAATGCACCCAAGAAATGAGCTGGGGGGCCATTCTAATAGCTAATAAAATAGATTTTAATTAAAAAGAGACAGGGAAGGACACTTTATACTCATCCAAGGGAAAAAAATCTACCAAGATGAACTCTCAGTTCTGAATATCTATGCCCCAAACACAAGGGTACCCACATTTGTAAGAGAAACACTAAATCTCACATTGAACTACATACATTAATTATAATGAGACTTCAACACCCCACTCCCACCATTGACAGGTCATCCAGACCAAAACTAAACAGAGAAAGAATGAAACTTACACACATTATGAAAGAAATGGATCTAACGAACATCTATAGACTATTTCACCCTAACACAAAAGAATATACCTTCTTCAGCACCTCATGGATCCTATGTTGGACCATATAGTTGGTCACAAAGCAAGCCTCAACAGATACCAGAAAATCGAAATAGTACCTTGTATTTTATCAGACCACCATGGATTAAAATTGGACCTCAGCAAAACAGAAACACTGGAAAACCTACACAAATTATGGAAATTGAACTATTCAATGATCTCTGTGTCAGGGCACTCCTTAAAGGGGGAACGGAAAATATGTGCAAACCAGCCATCACTGGAGGCCCACATCTGCTGGCCCTGTTCCAGGGGCAAGAATCATGTTTTTCTGTCCCCACCAAGGCCATGCTGGACCCGACACCAGGGGTGAAGGATGGTTCAATATACAAAATCCATCAATGTAATCCACTATATAAACAAGCTGAAAGAAAACATCACATGACATCTCATTAGATGATGAAAAAGCCTTTGAGAAAATCCAGCACCCCTTCATATTAAATCAAGATACATCAAAAGAAATCAACGATACAGGGCACATACCTAAACATAATCAAAGCAATTTACATCAAGCCAATAGCCAACATCAAACTAAATGGAGAGAAACTTAAAGCAATTCCACTAAAATTAGGGACAAGACAAGGCTACTCACTCTCTCCCTATCCATTCAATATAGTACTTGAAGTTTTAGCCAGAGCAATAAGACAACTAAAGGAGATAAAGGGGATACAAATTGAAAAGGAAGAAGTCAAAATATCGCTATTTTCCGATGATATGATAGTGATGTGTTAGAGCCACGTTCGCATCAGAAAATACTACACTAGGCCCAAGCAGTTACACGTGTAAGAGGTTTAATTGAGAGGGTGAGAAGGGGAAGTGGCAGGGAAAGAGAGGAGCGGGAGAAAGAGAAAGATGGAAGAATGTTCCCCGTGTATATATATGGGATATGATGTAGCCACCACAGGTAAAGGTGGGAGGCGAGCCCAATGGATTTTGGGAATATGGTGGCTGTTGCCCTGGCAACAGGTCTGTGGACCCACCCATAGGCACAGGCTTTGGATGATGCTAACAGATAGTACACAGCAGAGACTTGATGAGCCAGGGCTGGGGGATACCTAGGAGGACCTCCACCCTCTCAGAGGAGAAGGAGAGGGGGAAAGGATTGTGGGAGAGGGTGACCAAAAGGCAGGCAGTGAGCAGGATATAAAGTTAATTAATTAATTAATTAATTATAAAAAGATAATTTCCCTGTAGACAGGAGAGATGATTTAAAACCCAGAGATACCTATTATCTTATACAGTTTGATCTTCCCATAGGAGAACCAAAAAGCCTGCGCCTGTGACTTCTGGATACCATTGACGAGGTCAGCTCAGGATCTTTGAAAAATTCCACCAGACACCCCTCCCCTAAGCATGTAGGCACTCCTCCCCTCTGGAAAGGAGGAGGGGAGGAGTGCCTTACATTCCTCAGAAAGACCACAAGGGGAACCCACCATTGGCCACCCGCAGATAAAGGACACACTTGCTACCTCATTCCCTAAGGACCAATCAGTTTAAAAGTCACATTGTTCTGCCAATCACATTGTACCTAGTTGCTGATGTTCTACTCTGCCCCTGAAAACTGTATAAAAACTTTCCAACCAAGGTCGTTGCCTCTCCTTCAGGCACAGGATGTCCCCAGCATACTTGAACAATAAATTCCTCTTGTTTTTGCATAGATCCCCAGCTCTGTGTTGTTCACTGGGGGGAGGGGGGCGGGTGTGTGTGTGTGTGTGTGTGTGTGTGTGTGTATGTGTGTGTGTGTATGTCCCCGTAGCTAAGGTTCATCAGAGTCTTATACCATCATATGTCCTACTGCTTCAGACCTGCCCCCCCCCCCCATCTGTTCTTTTAAGACAAGGTATCTCTGTGTAACAGAGACCTGGCTGTCCTGGACGTGCTTTGTAGACCCAAGTGCTAGGATTAAAGGCGTGTGCCACCAAGCCTGGCCCCAGACCAGTATCTCTTCAGTGGATTGATGGAACACTTAATGCCACTAATGTGTTATCAGTTTGTCTAATGAGGAAAATGCCATTTTTCTCCCAGGAGTGGAGTGTTTTTCAGCCACAGACTGCTCAGCAAGAATGCATAAGACCCGCATTCAACCCCCTGCACTGTGAAAAACAAAAATCCGGTTAATGTCCTGCTTTTATGTCCATTAATTCCTTTATTCTGTTTTCCTTTCTCTCAGTTGTTTCTTTTCTAACTTCTGTCCAGATGTTTTACTTATTATAGTTCTTGACAGTTTATATAAGTACTGACTCTGTGGGTTTCAGTGTGTGTAGCTGCTTTGACTATATACCCTGTGAGTTCTGATATGTATAATTCTGTGATTGGTACTCTCCAGAAATAACTGTTTTACAACCCACTTTATTCATACTTTTGAAAAGATTTCTATCTTCTGTGTACAAGTGTTTTGTCTGTCTGTCTATCTGTGTACCATGTGCATGCTTGGTATCCATGATGGTCAGAAGAAGGCACTACATCCTTTAGAACTGGAGTTATTGTGAGCTACTACATGGGTGCTGGAAACCAAATCTGAATCCTCTGAAAGAGCAAGTCATCCCTGAGTTATCCAGCCTCTTACCCCCACTTTAATCCAACATAGTCAAACAGTGACATCATTTCAAGACAGATGATTACTTTAATAATTTTATTAATTTCTGGTTTTATTGTGTCATAGCCAGAGAACGTTATCTGTATTAATTCTCTTTGGAATTTTCAGAAAATCTATGGCTTAAATATAGCCAATTTTTGTAAAGTTTCACAGGTTCTTGAAAGGTATATTCTCCACGTCAATGTTCAGAGTTTTGCTTTGTCTGAGATGTGCCTGAGTGCTGAATTGCAGTATTCCTTGTTAGTTAAAACACACTTTGAAGGATCTAGAGGAACTTAGTTGGTAAGAGCACTTGTTCCTTTTCCAGAAGACCCAGGTTCAGGTCCCAGGACTCACATGATGGCTCACACCATCTACAGATCCAGGAGATTTGACATGCTTTTCTGGCCCTGATGGCCCACACATACACACACAAATAATGTAAAATCTGTTTTGAGACAGGGTTTGCCTAAACTGCTCAGGCTGGCCTTGAACATGTAGTCCTGCTTTTCCCCTCAGCCTCTCGAGATGCTGGGATTCCAGCCATGTGCCACCATGTCTGTGTATAAACTCCTGTTTTGTTTTTGTTTTTGTTTTTTTTTTAAATATCTTTTTTAAAGTTTTATTTATTTATTTTATGTATATGAGTACACTGTCGCTGTCTTCAGACACACCAGAAGAGGGCATCAAATCCCATTACAGATGGTTGTGAACCACCATGTGGTTGCTGGGAACTGAACTCAGGACCTTTGGAAGAGCAGTCAGTGCTCTTAACCGCTGAGCCATCTCTCTAGCCCTTCCTGTTTTGTTTTTATTTGCTGCATATACAATGGTTTATTTGTCTTTAAAAATTCTTGTTAGATTATAATCTTTATGAATCGGTCTTAAAGAGTGTCTCTTATGGGTATTAAAGATGCATTTGTTTTATGAAAAGAATGTATTACCTTTTATAATGTCATAATATAAATCCTGAAAAGTCTGATAAATGAACAGAAGCTAGACACAAATGGCCACATGTTTCCATTCACATGCACTTTCTAGACTAGCAGACTCATGGCCAGAAAACCCATAGCCAGTTGCTGGCTGCTTAGGACTGGAAATACATGAGGAAAATGGGAAATGATTACGTTATGGTCTGACCTCCCCCCCAGCACAGCTGTAGCCATTTTTTCCTATGCCTGCCAGCTATTTCATATTCTTGCTATAATGCTTGCCAGTCATTAACACAGAGAAATAACTTGACTCAAGGACATGCTGACCACATACCCTGTTTTGTTCTGTATGTTCTGAATGTTTCGTATGAAGTTTGCTAATCTTAAGAAATTCCACAAAGCTCCACACAGGACCTATCGAATCAAAGGTCAATATGAACTGTTATGTCTAAAATATGTTGAGTCAGAGCTGACCACAGGGCAGCCCTTCCTGCACCTGTGTATGAGTTCACTGTAGTTTTTGTGGCTGACACTGAAGAATGCTACCAATAGTTATGATTATAATACTCATGCTCTGTTATCTCGATGTCCACCATCCATCCAGCCCACACCCACTTTACTCAAGAACACTCAGCTTCAAGGTTAGCTGATAATACTTTGTCTAGCAAGCCAACTGCTCCTCTCCTTGCCCTTTAAACTTCTGAACCTGATTTTTCCTATAAAAAGCCTGCCCTGAGAGCACACTGGGCTATAGTCCTTTTTGAGGTCCTGGACATACAGTATTATGGCATGCATTTAATAAACTATTCTTGCTTAAGTGAGATCAGTGTTTGTTTGGATTGAGTGGCGTTTCCTGAACTGCAACAGATTGCTAGTGGACATGGGGTTCCATTTGGAGCTGATGAAAATGCTCTAAAAATAGATAATAGAGCCCAGCAGTAGTGGCACACACCTTTAATCCTAGCACTCAGGAGGCAGAGGTTGTTAGATTTGTGTGAGTTCAAGACCAGCCTGGTTTACAAAGCAAGTCCAGGACCGCCAAGGCTCTGTTACACAGAGAAACCCTGTTCTTTTTTGTTGTTGTTGTTGTTTTTTAAAAAAAAGAAGGGCGGGTGAGATGGCTCAGTGGTTAAGAGCACTGACTGCTCTTCTGAAGGACCTGAGTTCAAATCCCAGCAACCACATGGTGGCTCACAACCATCCGTGAAGAGATCTGACACTCTCTTCTGGTGTGTCTGAAGACAGCTACAGTGTACTTACATAAAATAATAAATAAATCTTTAAAACAAAAAAAAAAAGAAAAAAGAAGATAATAGATAATAGATATGATCTCATCCCCCTGAGTATATATAAAACTGAATTGTATACTTTAAATGGGTAAAATTGTGTGAATTGTATCTCAATAAAGCTGTGACAAAACCCACACTGGGACTCTGTACTGCTGTCTCAGCTGTACCTGCTTACCTGACACATTGCTCTTTCAGCTCCACTATTGATTCTAGTGCAGGCTAGCATCTTGCCAGAAAGATATCTAGTGAATATTCTATGGTAAATTCACAGGCCCGATCCAGGCCGCCACTTCTGGACAACCTGCTCAAAACCAGCCTGATCCCAAGCCTTGGAGGAAACAGGTGCTCTGCATGTGGCGCCACCTGGTCTCACATCAAGTACAAGTGGTTCTGGACTGTCTCGATAGGATGCATGGCACATCCGTCTGTGCTTCCCATGGGACTGCCCCTGAACTCAAAGCATCCTCTCGTAGCTCTGGACTAACCATTCTCCCTGCAGACTGTGACAGGCCCTGCAGTCATGGGTCATACCTTCTACCAATTATTTGTTTTCCAGATCTTCCCAGACCAGATGTCGCCCTCACAAGAATCCAGCTGAAACTGCTATTTTAGGTCTGTGGAGACCCTTATTTGTGGATCATGGACACTGGGAACTGGTGGGTGGAATCTACTCCCAGCTACAGGACCATTTTCTGTCCGTTTTCCTCAGATGCATAAGTCAGCATCATTTGTTCTAATGGACCTCCATCCCACCTGGGACTTGGAGATCATCATTACAGTATATTTCCCAGAAGAGTGGTACTCAATCAAACTTCTGTTCTACTCATAGTTCTTTCCAAGCACTTTTGGTAATTCCTACCTGTAGGCTCTTTCTAATAGGAAGATATGACATTGAGCATATATAAAGCTTGGGTTTTCCTTTCTCCTCCCCTTCTTCTTCTTCTTTACTATTGTTGTCTGGGTTTTAGTATTCTTTTATTCTTTTTATCTATTACTCTTTCGTATAATACATCTAGACTGCATCCTCCCCTCCAGCCTGCTCTCTACTCCTCTTAGCCAACCCCCCCACCCCTGTCAGTTCCCTTCTACCCCAGATCCAGGATTCTTCCATTTCACTTCAGAAAACAGCAGGTCTCTCAGGGATAGCAACTGAACATAGCATAACAAGATGCAATAAGACTAGGCACAAACCCTCATATCAAGGCTGGATGAGGCAAGCCAGAAGGAGGAGAAGGGTCCCAAGAGCAGGCAAGAGCTAGAGACACCCCCACTCCTACTGTTAGGGGGTTCCACAAAAATCCAAAGTTAAATGTCCACACCATATTTTCAGCGGACCTAGCACAGACCCATGAAGGCTCTGTGATTGCTGCTTCAGTCTCTGTGAGCTCCTGAGAGCCCTGTTTAGTTGATTATGTGGACTATATTCTCCTGGTATCTTGTTTCTAGAATCCTTCCTCCCCCTCTTCCGTGGGGTTTCCTGAGCTTTGCCTAATGTTTGGGTATGGGTCTCTGCATCTACTCCCAATGGCTGACAGAGGAAGCCTCTCTGATGACTGGCCTAGGCATTGAACTGAGTATTAAAAAAAATATCATGCTGGGTTGTGGTGGCGCACGCCTTTAATACCAACACTTGGGAGGCAGAGGCAGGTGGATTTCTGAGTTTGAGGCCAGCCTGGTCGACAGAGTGAGTTCCTGGACAACAACAACAACAACAAATCATTAGGAAGAGTTTCACTGGCTTTTTTTTTTTTGCCATCCCTGTTTGGTCTGCTCTAGTTCTCTGGGCCATCCAGATTCCAATTTCTGGCTATCCAGGCAGCGTCAGGAGTGGGCTCCCTCTTTATGATGTGGGCCCCAAGGTTGACTGGTTACTGGTTGGCCAGAGACTCTTACAAGCTCTGAGCTGCCATTGTCTCAAGACATCTTGCAGGTAGGACACATTGTAGGTTGAAGGTTTCGTGGCTGGGTTGGTGTCCTATTCCCACAACTGGAAGCCTTGCCTGGAAGATGACTGGTTCAGATTTAATACTTCATTATTAGGGTTGCCCCCATACAAGTTCCTGGGAGTTTCTACTGAACTAGGTTTGCACATCACCCCCAATACCAGTCCTCTCCTCCTCCATGTCTCCCTCCCCCACCTGGTCCCTTCTGTTCCTAACCCTTCCTGTCCCTAATCTGTTGGCAAAATCTAGTCTATTTCCCCTACCCAGGAAGATCAACACTTACCATACCCTCTCAGCAATCCTTGTTACTTAGCCTCTCTGGGAACAAAGGCTCTGTGGACCACAAAGGCAGGATGTAAGTCATCTAGTTGGTTCCAGGGAATGGTCAACCACAAAGTGAATGACAATGACAATGATAAAACCACATTCTTGAGAATAATGAGTTTGCAGGATGTTTTCCTCATGACCCTGACTAAATCATGGGTTGGGTCCCTCTGAAATTTTCCACTGTTTTTATGTTATGTTTCCTTGGTTACCCCCTCACTCCCCCTGGTTTGTGTTTTTTTCCTTTAAATACCCTACACTTCTTGTGCTCTGCGTCGAACTCCTCTGCCCCTGCGTGGGTTACAAGCTCGGCCCCAGTGCACTGGCTTCCCGAGTAAACCTCGTGTGTTTGCAGCAAGATCGGTCTCTTGTGAGTTATTGGGTGGTCGTGTCGTCCCGAGACTTGAGTGAGGGTCTCCCAAGCTCTGGGGGTCTTTCAGAACCTGATATGTTTTTAAAAAGATAAAGAGGGGGGGGGATATGTTCTATGGAGGTATAGTCAGGTATGGGGGGAAGGGGGTGCCTCAGCAGGCCCATGCTGAGGCATTCCTTCCCCCTGAGGGACCAGCCACATGATGGCATAGTATAAAATAGTTTATTCAGGGTATGGTGAGGGGAGTCAAGAGGATAGTAGAGGCAGAGAAAAGTGGAGAGAGAGAGAGAAAGAGAAAGAGAGAGAGAGAGAGAGAGAGAGAGAGAGAGAGAGTAGAGAAGTAGAGGCCAGTCATGAGCATGTGGAGAGAGAGGGGGGAAGGGAATGGGAAGAAAGCAGTAGCAGGAAGAGCAAGAGAGCAAGAAAGGAGCAAGAGAGTGAGGAGGGGGCTATAGTGTGTCAGGTGATACCTGGCCATTGCCAGGTAGCTGTGGGGTGGAGCTTAGACAGAATGCTAACAGAACCATCCCTGCATCTCTGGGATGAAGCTTGATTGTTCATGATAGATGGTGTTTTTGATGTGTTCTTGGATCTGGTTTGCAAGTATTTTGTTGAGTATTTTTGTATCTATTGAGGAGGCCAGGCTGATTTCATGACAGGCTTCAAATTGGCAGTTTAAAAGACTAGGCCTAAGAACTGGTCAAGTCCAGGCAAGCCCAGGCAAGTCAGTTACTAGAAAAAAATCCCAAGCATCAGGCAGCTAGTCAGAAACTGCCCTACTATCAGAAGCTGCCTTGCCACTTGGCCTGAGGCAAGGACTGGTCAGCAGCTGTTCCCAGACTTCCTCTGCAGCAGTTTCCAGCCCCCAAATTCTGGTAATGGTTCGGGTGGAATGTCCCTAGAGATGGTCATCTATCCCAGAATTCCCCTAATGTGCTTTAAATCAGACCTGCAAGTTCACTTTGGGATCTTTCTATCTTGGTAATGAGAGACACCAGCATGCTGGACTTCTGCAGAATAAAACACTCTTTGTGTTTACATACTATTTGAGTCCAAGGTATCATTCTTCGGTGAGTCATGGACCCTTACACTATGTATTCATAAAGGAATTTGGTCTGAAGTTCTTTTACTTTGTTTAATCTTTGTATGGTTTAGGTATTGGGGTGACTGTGCCTTATAAAATAAATTTGACATTGTACTTTCTGTTTCTATTGTACAGACTAATTTGAGAAGTATTGGTATTAGCTCTTCTTTGAAGGTCTGGTAAAATTCTGCACAAAAATTCTCTGGCCCTGGGCATTTTTTCCTTAGGAGACACCTTTTATTTCTTTAGAGGTTTATCAGTCTATTTAAGTTGTTTATCTTATCTTGATTTAACTTGGGTAAGTGGAATCTATTGAGAAAATTATCCATTTCTTTTAGTTTCCAATATTACTGAGTACAGATTTTTGAAGTATGTCTTATGATTTTCTGTGGTTATGTCCCTTTTTTCATTTCTGGTTTTGTTAATTTGGGAATTTCTCTCTCCCACTTTTAGTTAGTTTGGATAAGGGTTTGCCTATCTTGTTGGTTTTCTCAAAGAACCAACTCTTTGTTTCCTTGATTTGTTGTATTGTTCTCTTTGTTTCTATTTTATTGAATTTTTAGCCCTCAGTTTGCTTATTTTCTTCCATCTATTCCTCTGGGGTGTGCTTGCTTCATTTTGTTCTAGAGCTTTCAAGTGTGCTCTTAAGTTGCTAGATGAAATCTGCCCAATTTTTTTTTAAATGAAGGTACTTAGTGCTATGTACTTTCCTTTTAATGCTGCTTTCATTGTGTCCCATAAGTTTGTGTATGCTGTGCACTCATTTTCATTGAAATCTAGGAAGCTTTTCATTTCTTCCTTTATTTCTGTCTTGGTCCAGTGATCATTCACTAGAGAGTTGTTCAGTTCCCATGAATTTATAGGCTTTCTTTTGTTTCAGTTTTTTTAAATCCACCTTTAATCTGTGGTGTTTTGATAGAATGCAGAGGGTTATTTCTTTTTCTTTTTCTTTTTCTTTCTTTCTTTCTTTCTTTTTTTTTGTACTTATTGAGGTTTACTTCGTGACCAAGTAAGTGGAGAAAGTTCTGTTAGGTGCTGAGAAGTATCTTCTTTTATGTTTGGGTGAACTGTTCTGTGAATATCTATTGGATCAATTTGGTTTGTTACATCTGTTAGCTCCAGTATTTCTCTGCTAGTTTTAGTCTGGATGGCCTGTCTGTTGGTGAGAGTTGGGTATTTAAGTCTCTGATTATCAATGTGTGAGGGTCAATATATGATATAAGATTTAGTAATGCTTCTTTACAAAGTTGGATATCCTTGCACTCAGGGCATAAATGTTAAGAATTGAAACATTGCTGGGCAGTGGGTGGTGGCTCAGGCCTTTAAACCCAGCACTCAGGAGGCAGAGGCAGTCCTATGTCCAGGAGTTGGAGGCCAGCTTGTGTAAAGCCTCAGAGGGTCTTTACCTGTCAAGAAACCCTGAGTGAGACAAGGAGATTCAAATCGATGCAAAAGCAAGAGGTTTATTTTTTCAGTGATCTGGGATGGACCTTCAGCAGTCCCTCAAGCAAGAAACAGGAGGCAACCCAGATTCTAACTTACAAGCACCTTTTATACATTTTTTAGAAGGCAGATTATAGTAATGGCAACTAGGCACTTGGTGATGAGTAGTTAGGCTGACCTTTTGACTGATTGGCTGGGCTGATATTGGATCATCCTGGGAGAGTATCTTTGTTCCCCGGAGGGCCCAGGTGGCCTTCAGCCAATACATCAATACATTTTATGGGTTTTCTGAAGAGTTTTATCAGAGTAGTTTCTGGGAAATCATCCTGGGGTCAGGAACATGAAACTCTCCTTTGGGGCCTAACGCCCTTTCCTGGAACCATCTCAGGGTTGGGTCAGAATTGCTTAATCTTATCACTTAATCTTATCACTTATGTCTATAGATATAGTTCCACAACAGACAGGCCTATACAAAGAAACCATGTCTCAAACAAACAAACAGCAACAAAGAATTGAAATGTCATCTTGGTGGATTTTTCCTTTGGTGAATATGAAGTGTTCTTCCTCATCTCTTTTGATTAAGTTTGGTTTGAAGTCTATTTTGTTAGATATTAGATGGCTACATCAGCTTGCTTCTTAGCTTCATTCACTTGGAAATATTTTTCCAATCCTTTAGGCTGAGGTAATTGCCGAATCTGCCTTGGCCATGGCAGGGATGGCATGACATGGTTCCTGCCACTGCAACAGATCCAGCAGGGCATGGGCTACACAAGTGTCAATGGTTGTTGTGGGCATAAGGCTTGTTCGTGTAATAATGTACATATTTTCATGTTCCTCCTTCAGGGAATGCCCTCTCTATTAATGTTAATGACTCCATGGTAACCAGAGATTGGGAGGCAAAGGTATGGCTAATGTCTTAGCCAAATGATAAATGCTGAGACAGCCTTCAAGGCTATGGGAAAGAACTTTAAAAACATATCCAAAAAGTATTTAATTTCTCAACTATGTAAAGTATAAAGATGTAATAGGAATTTTATAAGGAGCTTCACATATCTACTATCAGAAAGATAATAAGGAAGGACATGTTTATGCTTACAAAGGCAGGCAGATTCCTGAGTTCAAGGTCAGCCTGAGACAGAGGGAGTTTAGGTCCAGACTCAGGTATGGTAGGAATAGTAATTTAAGGGTGGGGTCTCACTGAGCTATTTTATCATCTGTGTTTAACGAAAGCAGGCATATCTCTGAATTCTTTTGCAATGTTAAAAAAGAGAGAGATGTGCTTGCTATCTCTAATAATTAAGGGGCTGGAGAAATGGGATGCTAAATCATGGAATAATTGAAAGGAAACCTATGATAATGACTGAATTGATACGCACATAAAAGACTGGGCCTTAGTCTTCAAGAGCTGAGCTTTCTGGATGAGCTGTCTGGAGAGAGAGAGTGAGAGAGAAAGAGAGAGAGAGAGAGAGAGAGAGAGAGAGAGAGAGAGAGAGAACACAGCTCTTTTAGAATGTTGTCTACCAGCTGGTAGAGAGAGCTATCTCCAGAGAGAAAACTGCTTTAAGAGCTAACACAACTCTTTTAGAAAATTTTCTGGCTTTTTGGTTTTGATCAGAAAACTCAAGAATTACTTTTAGAATTTTTCTAACAGGATTTCTGACTTTTTTTTTCTAAAAGCTTTCCTGACTTTGATTGGAAAAACCCATGAGCTATCCAGATAGCATTTAGAAATATTTCTAGCATGAGAGAGCTGTCTCTAGCAGAAAGCTGTCTTGAGCAGGGAGCTGTCTTGAGTAGGAAGCTATCTGGAGCAGACTACAGAGCCAAGAGCTATCTACAGAGAGCTATCTAGGGAGCTACCTTGAGCAGAACTTAGGCCGTCAGCTTGTAACCCATGATTTGACTTTGAATCATTTGTTTCACTGCTCCCAAATACCCCTTTCTCAGGAACCCTTCTCCAAGCTGAGGTTGGTCCTTGGCAGGTAAGGTCTACCTTTGACATTGAGGTGTGTTTTTCATATGCAGCAGTAGGATCCATTCGGCCTGTCTGTGATTTTTTTTGGGGGGGGTGTTGAGGGGAATTGAGTCCATTAATATTCAGAGATACCAATAATCAATGATTGTTAGAGTGCGTGCACATACACGCAAGCATGCGGTTTCCTTCTTTTGTCTTACTAGTGTAAGATTATTTCCTGTTTTCATGGATGTAGTTAACCTCCTTGGGTTTGAGTTTTCTTTCTAGTACCTTTTATAGGGCTGGATTTCTGGATAAATATATTTTATATTTGACTTTATCATGGAATATCTTGTTTTTTCCATCTGTAGTGATTTTGGGTATAATGGTGGTTTTGCTGGGTATAGTAGTCTGGCCTGGCATCTGTGGTTTCTTAGAGTCTGCAGGATATCTGTCTAGGTCCTTCTGGCTTTTAGAGTCTCATTTGAGAAGTTGGGTATAATTCTAAGAGATCTACCTTTATATATTACTTGGCCCTTTTCCCTTATCATTCTTAGGTTTGGCCTTTTCATAGTGTCCCAGATTTCCTGGATACTGTGTGTTAGGATACTTTTTAGATTTAACATTTTCTTTGACAGATGTATCCATTTCTTCTGTCATATCTTCAACACCTGAATCTCTCTTCCATCTTTTGTATTTTGTTGTTGATGCTTACATCTGCAGTTCCTGATTACTTATTAGATTTTCCATTTGCATAATTCTCCAAGTTTGTGTTTTCCTTATTGCCTCTATTTCCATTTTTAGGTTGTGAACAGTTTTGTTTTCTTTAACTGTTTTTTCTTGGCTTTCATTAAGGGATTTATTCACTTCCTCCAATTCTTTGTCTTTTCCTCAATTTTTTAAAGGGATTTCTTCACTTTTTCTTTAAGGACCTCTATCATCTTCATAAAGTGGGTTTTAAGGTCTTTTACTTGTGCTTCAGCTGTGCTGGGATGTTCAGGGCTTATTGTAATAGGATAGCTGGGTTCTGGTGGTCACATGTTGCCCTGGCTGTTGTGTTCTTACACTGGTGTCTAGGCATTTAAATTTGGGATGAATTTAGGTCTGAGTGCCAATTTCTGGGTTTGTCTTCATTGGATGGATAGTTTATTCCTTAGTTTCTGTTTCCCCTCTGGTCTTCTGGCCTACATGTCCTATGGTTGAGCAGGGGGTCTCCACTCAAGATGAGGGCTGAACTTCTGGTGGCTACTGTGGCTTCTGACCAAGCAGGGAGTCTCTGCCCGAGCTGGGGGCTGAGATATTGCAACAAGTAGAGGCTTGGGGATAGTGTATACAGACAGTAGAGGAAGTATGCCTACCTGGTCTTCCGGCAGCTGTGGTCTGTGACTGGGCAGGAGGTGTCTGCAAAAGGCAACTGAGAGAGTGGGTCAATGAGTGGCCGGTCTATCTGGTTCATTTTATTATTCTTAGAGGGAATTCATTAAAGAATTCAAATGTGATTTTTATTTTTATCATAGAAAGTTAAGGAAGAATATTTTAGTTAGTTATAATGAACAGCTCTTTGCTAGAATTTGTTTATGAAACCATATATATAGTATTTAAGATTATGCAAATTAATGATGGAATCTGCAACTTCACAACACACCATTTCAGAGTCCTATTGATTTGTTTTTCAGGTCTCACCATGCAACTGTAGCTGTGCTTGGAGCTCTACAGGTTGTTGACCAGGCTGCTTTCAAATTCACAGAACACTATCTATCTCTGTTTCCCCGGGTCTGGGATTAAAAGCTTGTGCTACAATGTCTGACCTCAAGAATGTGTTTGTTTGTTTGTTTGTTTGTTTGTTTGAGACAAGCTTTCTCTGTGTAGCTCTGGCTGTCCTGGAACTTTCTCTGTAGAAAATGCAGGTCTAGAACTCTGAGATCTACTTGCTTCTGCCTCCTGAGGGCTGGGATTAAAAGCATGCACTGCCAGTGCGTGGCTATAAGAATTTTTTATAATTATTATTTTCATAAAAACACATTTGAAAAAAATGTTTGGCATTAAACGGATGGTTGTTTAACACATATTTTTTTAGATTATATTTTGAAATAAACACTTTAAAGCAGTAAGCATTGCTAAGTATTGAGTTCATTAGACAGTGTTCATTTTGAATCTCCCCCACATTTGCCTTATTTTTAGAGACCTTTGCTCACTAAGTTCTTAAAGCCGACTACTTTTGGAAACTAGTATTAACATAAAAATCCAGGGCAATACAAACGTAATGTGTGGCTGTCCCATTCTGAGATGAGTTGCTCTTCCTACAGGTACTGAATCTAAGGGAGCTGTCAAGTTTACTCACCCACACCTTCTCTTCAGTCACAGTGCTTCCAGAGGGAGAGACTATCCTGATGAGGGAATGATGCGCATACCTCACTTCAGTGATAAGTATGCTGTAGGTAAACAATTTTGTTATAAGAAATGTGACTTCTAGTACATATATAGAAACTTCAAAAATTATTATTTAATTTGAGTGACTATCCTGTTGAAACTGTGAGTTTTAATTAACTTTAAGCAAAATGCTTAAAATGGTGCTTAAGCATACATGTTTGTGAAGAAGCAAGTGAGAAAGCCGAGATGTTGAGTTTTGTCACCGACTGCATGTGTAAACAAAGACATTGCATTAAGAAGTGACTGAGTGGGACTGACAGTGGTGGCACTTGCCTTTGATCCCAGTGCTTGGGAAGCAGAGGTAGGCGGATCTCTGTGAGTTCAAGGCCAGTCCATTTACAGAGCCAATGCCAGGACAGCCAGGACTACACAGAGAAACCCTGTCTCAAAACAACCTAACTAAGTAACTAACTAACTAACTAATTAAAGAAAGTAACTATAGTTTAGTATGGGTTGTGGATATAATTCTTGATATTTTAAAGCATAAACATGTTTGTATATTATATTTAGAAACTTTTCTTTTCTTTTCTTTTTTGTTTTTTTTCGAGACAGGGTTTCTCTGTGTAGCCCTGGCTGTCCTGGAACTCACTCTGTAGACCAGGCTGGCCTCAAACTCAGAAATCTGCCTGCCTCTGCCTCCCAAGTGCTGGGATTAAAGGCATGTGCCACCACTGCCTACACTTCCAAGGGAAACCTTCTTTGTCACTTCTGCTATGACTTCGACAGTGCTAAAGCTAAGGGGAGATGAGGGCATCCACACAGAAGAGAAGGCAGCGAGATATTGTTTGGAGTGGGATTAGTCAAATAAGCACATTAAAGATAATTGTAACTAGGTGTCTGTCTTAGGGTTTCATAGCTGTGAAGAGACACTGTGGCCAAAGCAACTCTTCTAAAGGCAAAAATTTCATTAGGGCTGGCTTACAATCTCAGAGGTTCAGTCTATTATCATCATTATAGAAGCATGGCAGTATGCAGGCAGACACGGTGCTGGAGGAGTGTAGAGTTCTATACCTTGATTCAAAGGCAGCCAGAAAGGGCCTCTCTTCTGCACTGGGCAGAGCTTCAGCACTAGGAGACTTCAAAGCCCATCTATACAGTGACACACTTCCTCCAACAAGGCCACATCTCCTAACAGTGCTACTTCCCATGGGCCAAGCATATTAAGCCCACCACAGTGTCCCATGGTCACAGCAAGACACATAGTATGGAAAGACGGGAAACAAAAATTAACTATATGGGGGGGGGGGGCTGAAGAGATGGCTCAGCAGTTAAGAGCACTGACTGCTCTTCCAAAGGTCCTGACTTCAAATCCCAGCAACCATGTGGTGGCTCACAACCATCTGTAATGAGATCTGACGCCCTCTTCAGGAGTGTCTGAAGACAGCTACAGTGTACTTACATATAATAAATAAATCTTTAAAAAATTAACTATATGGTAATGAATTGGAATTAGAGATATTGGTGTGAACTCATGGTTGTCAATATGAAGGGAAATATTATACACTTCCCTCTGTGTGTCTATATATAGTATAGAGTCCTACCAACTTGGACTCTTACTATTCAAATCTAGGCTAAGCTGAGCATCAAGTAACAATAGTAGCAGATAACAAAACACCAAAAAAATATAAATCTATGAGTCTATTTCATTTGAATAAGCAAATAAATCAATTGAAAATTGGGTGCATAGCTCTTTCCTTTCTGCCACCCCCATGCCATCCAGACTGAGGAAGACCCGGAAACTCCGGGGCCACGTGAGCCACGGCCACGGCCGCATCGGTAAGCACCGTGAGCGCCCAGGAGGCCGCGGGAATGCTGGAGGCATGCATTACCACAGGATCAACTTTGACAAATATCATCCAGGTTACTTTGGGAAAGTTGGTATGAGGCATTACAAAGGAACCAGAGCTTTTGTCCAACTGTCAACCTGGATAAATTGTGGACATTGGTCAGCGAGCAGACACGGGTCAAGGCAGCAAAAAAACAAGACTGGAGCTGCTCCCATCATTGATGTTGTTCGATCAGGCTACTACAAAGTTCTGGGCAAGGGAAAGCTCCCTAAGCAACCTATCATCGTGAAGGCCAAATTCTTCAGCAGAAGAGCTGAAGAGAAGATTAAGGGTGTTGAAAGTGCCTGTGTTCTGGTGGTTTAAAAGCCACGCCGGAGGTTAATTAAATGCTAACATTTTCCAAAAAAAAAAAAAGAGAGAGAGAGAGAGAGAGAGAGAGAGAGAGAGAGAGAGAGAGAGAGAGAGAGAGAGAAAAAAAAAAAAGAAAAAGAAAAGAAAAGAAAAGAAAAGAAAATTGGGTGAATAATGAGAACATTTACAGAGTTTTACATTGTTTCTGCAAAAAATCCCAACTTATTATGATGAAAAACTAGTAGTACAGGATCCCATATTAAACAAGCTATTAAATGGAATATGGTGAGACAGACCATCCTAGAACACAGCATCACTCTGGCGTGCTGTTGTTGTAGGATTGTCTCTTGATGCCTAGCAAGTTTTTCCAAATATGTGATAGAAAATACAACTGTCTGACATGCTCACAGAGTCAGAATTGGCATGAACCAGAGCAAAGGAACTGCCTTCCTCTACAACATCTGGGGCCTCAGCTAAGAAGGCCCTAACCCCTGGATGACTGAAGCAGCTCAGATGCAGAATAGTCTGAAAGCTTCTTTCCTCAGTTTGTTGTCTGGCAGGGATTCAGAAGTGCTAAGCTTGGTTTGGGCCATGACACAGAGTATCTACATATGGCATGTGCTAGTTAGTTCTATGTTAACTTGACACAGTTTAAAGTTATCAGTGAAGAGGAAACCACAATTGAGAAAACACCTCCATAAGACTGATCTGCAGGCAAGCCTGTTGGGTACTGTCTTTTTTTTTTTTTTTTTTTCTTATTTGGTTTTTCGAGACAGGGTCTCTCTGTATAGCCCTGGATGTCTTGGAACTCATTCTGCAGACCAGGCTGGCCTGAGAACTCAGAAATCCACCTGCCTCTGCCTCCCAAGTGCTGGGATTAAAGGTGTGCACCACCACCGCCCGGAGGGCACTGTCTTGATGAGTGATGTGGGAAGGCATATTGCCACCCCTGGGAAGGTGGTCCTGAGCTACATAGGAAAGCAAGCCAGGATGAACAAGCTAGTAAGCTGTCTTCCTCCCTGACTTCTGCTTCAGTTGTGCCCTGTGTTCCTGCCCTGTGTGAGTGCCTGCCCTGATTTTCTTCAATAATAAACTGTGATGTGAAACTTTAATCCCATAAACCCTTTTCCTCCCCAAGTTGATTTTGGTCATTAAAAAAAAAATCATGGCTGAGCAGTGGTGGCACACGCCTTTAATCCCAGCACTTGGGAGGCAGAGGCAGGTAGATTTCTGAATTTGGGGCCAGCCTGGTCTACAGAGTGAGTTCCAGGACAGCCAGAGCTACACAGAGAAACCCTGTCTCGAAAAACCAAACCAAACCAAACCAAAACAAAACAAAAAAACCCCAAAACCTTAATTTAGGTGTGGCCTCTCCATATGACTTTGTGTCTCTTGCTGTTTGGTACTGAGTTCTGAGACCCAACATTCATGAAGAAGAGGAGGGAGATTTCAATAGATTTCTGAAAGAGCCTTTATGCTTTTTCTAAACCCAGCACTGGAAAACATGCATCATCATTCTGTCTCCTCCTGATGGTTTTGAGAATATCTAATATCTACTTTTTTACAGCTCAGGCTGGACTTGAGTTTGGGATTGGAGTGCTGGGATTACAGGCTTGGGAAATCTTGTATGGCTCTAGCCCTCACTTCCTTCCTTTCTTTTTTTTTAAAGATTTATTTATTATACATAAGCACACCGTAGCTGACTTCAGACCACCAGAAGAGGGCGTAGATTTCATTACAGGTGGTTGTGAGCCACCATGTGGTTGATGGGATTTGAACTCAGGACCTTCAGAAGAGCAGTTGGTGCTTTTGCCCACTGAGCCATCTCACCAGCCCTAGCCCTCACTTCTTATTAATAGAGTTATAAAGCCACATTGCCGAAGATAATGAAAATAGAGGAAAAACTCATGGAAAACTCATTTTTTCCTCTTACAAGTGGATCAAGGTTTTGGTATAGGTATACTCAAACATTTTCTCTGTTTTTAATCAACAACTTTGATGAACTAATTTACATAATCTTGTTTTACATGTACAACATAATGAACTTTAGTAAATGTACGTAGTATGCAAACATTGCCATAATCTACTAGTAGAGCATCTTCATCACTCTGAGGAGGTCCTAATGCTCATTTGCAGTAAATCCTTAACTCCAACCCACCAGTCCCAGATAACTGTGGATCTGCTTTGTATCAATCTAGATTTTCCCTTTCTGGACATTTCATATAATGAAATAATAAAATATGCATTCCTTAGCATCTGGCTTATTTCACATGTAGGAAATGATTCATTTAGTATTACTGAGGAGTGTTCAAGCATGTAATTAATCATGCTAAATGTGTCCCCAGAGGCAACTGCAGGTAGTTAATGGCAGAACATCAGAGTAAGCCTGATAACTGCAAAGACAAGGAGACCAGAGTGAGCTGAACAGAGAATTATGAGAAAGACTTTTGGATCAGAGCAATATGATTACTAAAAAGTATGGAAAAATCACTTCTGTTTACTAAACATGAACGAGACATAACAACTGGAGTTTTAATTTCAAATTATGCAAGCTCAAAATCCACTATCATTTTGTATTCATTTGTGGGTTATTGGTATGCAATCTGTAGTTTTTTCTTTTTAGGATTCCTTTTGTTTTTTAATTTGTTTTGTATGTGAGTATACTGTTGCTTTCTTCAGACACACGAGAAGAGAGCACCAGATCTCTCGTTACAGATGGTTGTGAGCCACTATGTGGTTGCTGGGAATTGAACTCAGGACCTCTGGAAGATCAGTCAGTGCTTTTAACCGCTAAGCCATCTCTCCAGCCCCAATTCTGTAATTTTTAAATTCTGATATTTTTTGATCAGTATTAAAATTATGTAATTCTACATATTTAGTGTAAGGGTCTGAAATTGCTGAAGGAAGATCCCAGACTTAGATAGTAATCAAAACCAAGAGCAGTTATTCTGCAGAAACAACTAGCATGTTAGGGTCACCATCATTTCAGAAAAGTGATGCAAAGACATTCGAGCCCCTTTCATTACAGAACTGCTTAAATGCTCTGAGATAACAACAGACTTCTAAAGCCTAGAGCACATCCCAAGGGGTTATAGAAGTCATTAACCGATGGTCATAAAGAAGGAGGTAAAGATATGGACCACAGGTGCAAAGACAGGAGAGAACATATTGACTGGGTTTATCTATACAAAACTTCAAGAACAGCTTTGTTATGTTTTTTAACTGTCATTGAACCTGTAAGCTAGTAACAGATGATGAATGTTTAGCCAGATAATTAGTCCTAGTGGATATGTATGTAGACATCCTCTGTTATAAACCTCTTATTCAATTTGTGATCTGAATTTATGTGCAAACTCTTGGTGAACTTTTTACTATTGTGATCATGAAGCCTGAAAGTCGTTCAAGTGGTGTGAGCAGAGGCAAGCCTCCCTCCCCTTTTCTCCCTGAGACTTTAACTTAGAGCCATGCAACTCCTGCAGAGACAAAACAAAGGCTTCTTTGCCTAGCCTCCTGATGGTTTTACTATGAGGTGCTAAACTGGAGACTGAAGCTTTTCAACCTCAGAGCAACTCAGAGAGGCGGAACAGCTTCTGGAAGCAAAGTACCTTACACTTAGGATGGATAGCAAATGGCTTATGTCCTAGTTTCTGAGTGGAGACAAATTGAATAAAAAGGACCCTTCATTTATAAACTGGCATGTTCCAGTAAGTCTCATTTCCCCTGCCATAATGATAATGGACTACACCTTTGAAACTTTAAGCCAGCCCAAATTAAATGTTTTCCTTTATAAGAGTTGTCATGGTCATGGTGTCTCTTCATAAGTAGCACTCTGTTTTTGAAAGTTATATATGGTGTGCTGCACATGAATAGTGCTTCTTTATATGGCTATAAAGTTAATTCTCTTTAGTTCTGTCATTTATAAAGTTTCCATGAATACTGGATTATCAAACACAGAATCTCTGTCCCAGAGGGAATATAAGGTTAGGTTCCTGTTGAAGGTCAGACTTTCATCAATCAAGACATCAGCTAAGCGACCACCTCTGCCCCCTGCCTGATAGGGGAGAGCTTCCCTCCAGGGCAGACTTCAGCCCAAGGACTCAGGGCAGGCTTCAGCCCAAGGACTCAGGGCAGGCTTCAGCCCCAGGAATCAGGCAGGACCAGCCAAGAGGCATAGGCCTCAGGAAGTGCAGGGGAGTCGTAGGACTGTAGGGACAGGAGCCTGTCAGCTTCCGAGTGACAGAGCTGGATCAATGACCACCTCTGCCCCCTGCCTGCCAGCGGAGAGCTTCCCTCCAGGGCAGACTTCAGCCCAAGGACTCAGGTGAGATCGCCATTTTCTCTCTGGGGTCTTGCTAAGGCAGGACCAGCTGGGAGGCATAGGCCTCAGGAATTGCAGGGGAGCCGCAGGACTGCAGGGACAGGAGCCTGTCAGCTTCCGAGTGACAGAGTTGGATCAGCGACCACCTCCGCCCCCTGCCTGATAGGGGAGAGCTTCCCTCCAGGGCAGACTTCAGCCCAAGGACTCAGGGGAGAGCTTCCCTCCAGGGTGGACTTCAGCCCAAGGACTCAGGCCAGACCAGGTGGGAGGCAAAGACCTCAGGAGTGGAAGGGGAGTTGTAGGGCAGCAAGGAAAGGTCAAGGTCTAAGACACCAAGAACTTTTAACACCAGAGATCAAGAGATGGCAAAAGGCAAACGCAAGAATCCTACCAACAGAAACCAAGACTGCTTGGATTCACCAGAACCTAGTACTCCCACCTCAGCAAGCCCTGGATATCCCAAAACACCAGAAAAGCAAGATTTGGATCTAAAGACACATCTCACAATGCTGATAGAGGAACTTAAGAAGGACATGAATAACTCCCTTAAAGAAATACAGGAGAAAACAGATAAAGAGGTACAAGCCCTTAAAGAGGAAACAAAAAAATCCCATAAAGAACTACAGGAGATCACAAGTAAACAAATAGAAGCCCTTAAAGAGCAAACCCAAAAATCCCTTAAGGAATTTCAGGAAAACACAAACAAACAGGTGAAGGAACTGAATAAAACCATTCAGGACCTAAAAATGGAAGTAGAAACAATAAAGAAATCA
Organism: Montemys delectorum; assembly: GCA_019843815.1. Classification (NCBI taxonomy): domain Eukaryota; kingdom Metazoa; phylum Chordata; class Mammalia; order Rodentia; family Muridae; genus Montemys; species Montemys delectorum. The sequence continues at coordinate 33,262 of JADRCD010213801.1, forward strand.
CAAAAGGAGACAACCCTGGAGTTAGAAATCTTAGGAAAAAAGTCAGGAAACATAGATGCAAGCATCACCAACAGAATACAAGAGATAGAAGAGAGAATCTCAGGGGTAGAAGATAACATGGACAACATTGACAGAACAATCAAAGAAAATGCAAAATGCAAAAAGACCCTAACCCAAAACATCCAGGAAATCCAGGACTCAATGAGAAGACCAAACCTAAGGATAATAGGTATAGAAGAGAGTGAAGACCTCCAACTTAAAGGGTCAGTAAATATCTTCAACAAAATTATAGAAGAAAATTTCCCTAACCTAAAGAAAGAGATGCCCATGAACATACAAGAAGCCTATAGAACTCCAAATAGACTGGACCAGAAAAGAAATTCCTCCCGCCACATAATAGTCAAAACACCAAATGCACAAAACAAAGAAAGAATACTAAAAGCAGTA